>NW_022261338.1:19251-66534 GCF_009602425.1 Actinia tenebrosa | reverse complement strand
CTGTACTGCTGTCTGTACTGCTGTCTGTACTGCTACCTGTACTGCTGCCTGTACTGCTGCTTAGTACTGCTGCTTAGTACTGCTGTCTATACTGCTGCCTGTCTGCTGCTTGTACTGCTGTCTGTACTGCTGCCTATCTGCTACCTGTATTGCTGCCAGGAAATCAAAAATACTGACAAGAGAATCTTATTCCACTTGGTTTCTCACTACTTTGCCTATATATTACTATGCTTTCTGTTCGTGTTATTGGTGCTACTTGTATTATACATTCTCCCCATAAGTGTTGTTGACAAATAAGTGCCGAAACCCTAAACCAATTAAATCATCCTATAGAACCTCATTGCGTCCGTGTATATGTAGACCGTTTTCTCAAGCTTGCGTGCGCATTCAACTTGACGGGCCACAAAACTGAAAAACGCAAATTCAGTAAAATTGAGAAGACAGTTTTATACTTAAAGATGGAGAATAATCGATTTTATGAATTGTTATCGAAAAAAAAATCATAGCAATGCATGATACTACTCGTGTTATGGTATCATGGCTCGTCAAGTTCCTTAAATTTGGATGTGCACGCAACCTTGAGAAAACCGTTATTACTTTTTTTAAACGAGAAGAATGATAAGTAAACGAGTAAATGTTTCGACAATTTATCAACAAAAATAATTTCTAATCGATGTTACGTTTGTGGAGAAATTTCAAGCGATTCTCCTCTACCAAGAGAGCAATAAATAAGATAGGAAAACTTCATAATATCACGCGCGCACCATGTGATTTCTCGGTTTGGTTACTTTTAGTAACCGGATGCGGTTTAAATTTCACCTTACCCTACTCCCCTGCGCCATCAACTTCCGCGCTTTATAGATTGAGATTTAGTAAATCTGCTCTGAAAGTCAGGAAATTCAGCGAGAAGTTTGATAGTGTGAGGGAAGCGGCCATTTTGAAACCAAGCTCTTAATTAATATTTGTATAAAAAGTCCTAATTTGCATTATTAGAGTTTTCCAGATCATGCTTTTAGTTTCAACTCCATTATAAGTTTTTGACATAGCTAAAATCAGCTTAATTGTTAATCTTTAACGAGAGTCACCACCCGATATTGGCGTCACACCACGGTATACGTTTGCGCATGCGTTAATGCGTCAAGGCTGTAATAATGAAGGTTTATCCTATTTTGGAAAGACCTGAGCTTTCAGGGATGCTAAATAACGGATGGATTGTCCAAAGGCCCGCAATTCAATTCATGAACAATTGCTGCATAATGAAAAATTTCTAATGGAACGTAATTTAGAACGAGTTTTTTGGAAAAGGTAGTTTAAGCACAGACTTTTTAAGTTTTTGGGACCTCCACAATTTTGGCTTGCATCTTTCAAAAGCGAAGCATAAACTCAGACACCGCTGTAAGTCTGATATGGACGGCAGCCAGAAAATTGTAAACGTTCCGCGGCGTCTGGAGTCATTTGGGCTGCAAAACACGAAATACGCTGTAAACCAAATATATGTTCTGCATTTATACTTCAAGAAGAGTGCAAAACTCTGTGCTTTTAATTTCCAGGAAGAAAAGTTAAATCTCCCATAGAACTGTTTAGAACATAGATTGCAGTTTTATACATCTTGTATATTTTTATATGAAAATTAAATGTTAAGACTATCAACATTTTTTAGAAATACGAATTGGGATGCATGTGGTTTATCCATTACAGAACAATCTCACTTTCAAGTGGATCCTAATTTAGTTAATGGCAGGGCTTGCTTGTTATATTGTCAATGTTAAAAGATWTAATTATTCAACCGCTAATCCTTTAAGAGATACAAATTACTTATTTGATTTTCACATTGAAGAAGTGATTGTCGCAGCGGGGGTTACAGGTGCTTTACTTCCACTCTAAACTCGGGCTTAAATTTTCCCAAATTCAGATATTAGCTGTAGCTTTCGCTTGAAAGATTGCATTGTTTTAAAAAATAACGATTTATCTAGTTCCATTGATAAATAATTGCAATCAAAATTGGATTAGAGTTTTAATATGGATCACTCAATTACAAACCCCAACTGGGACGTCCTACGATTTCAAATCCATCAAATATTTATATTCTTTCTGTAAATATTGAAAACAAATTCTCATGACTCTGCAGTAAGCAGCTTGTTTTCTTTAAACTATTCTGTATTCCGTGGTTCTAGCACTATTACATACGGTATAGGAGTCTTGCTCAGTTAACGAGGTTTTCAGTGTCAGATACGGTTGTCATTCGTTATTCTTCATCTACATATTCAAGAATTGGAGGTAAGCTATTTGAAGTATTCTTTTTAATAAGCTGTAATAAAAATAAGAAGCAAGGTTTATTTTCTCAGCTTATTCTTCTTAACTTTGTAGAGATTCTGTTATGATGTTTTAATATTTTAAAAGCATAATGAGTTGAAGAAATTTTTTATTCTTTTACTCAACAAAGTCGATATTTTTTCTGAGACAAGTGAATATGTGAATATTTCTGGTAACAATTTCGACAAAGCAAGATTACTTTCTTGTAAGCTACCACTTCGTTTGCGAAAAGTCAGTGAACTGACCTAAAAAAGGAATGACTTTCACATTTACATTTTTTTCTTTGAATTTAAAGCTAGTTTTCCATCTTCGACAAGTAAATAAATAAATATATGAAAATAATAGAAAACGCATGAAGTACTAAATTAACCTAAACATCTTTATCACAAGATTCTACAGCAACTCATCACTCTTATCTATACTGATTCGTTTTTTTTTTTTGGTTTTTTTTTTATTTTTGAATTTACGAAGGACTTGGTTTACAATAAGGTCTTAAAAGTGGGGTTTGTGAGAGGACTGCAGTTAGCACCGGCTGATTTAATAGTTTTTTTTATATATTTGTGGATTGTTGTGGGTAGTTGACAAACCCTCAGTTTTCAACGTTGAGCATGTCGTATGTCGTAGAAAAGGGAAACAATTAATTTTTTTTTGTATATTTTCCTATATAAGATATTTCTATAATGTTCTAGAATGGAAACAAAATATAMACATTAAGAAAAAAAATTTAGTTAAACTCCGGACGGAATTAGACGATAACTTTTTGTTTTTATTCTGAAAATTATATTTTTGAAGTTTTAGCTTTCGAAATATGCAGAATTGTTTCAAAAAAAAAGAGGAAAAATTTCAATAATATTTGTTTTTGTTGGGTCGTTCAACTGGAGATGGAAAATATATTAGGATACATAAATAATAAATAATACTATGGTAGCCAACCTATGTATTTAAACTATGTAATATTTGTATACTTTGTTTTGAGTCACTCAATGTTCACGTCTAATAGACGAAGCTAAAGTAATATAGACGACGTCAGTCAACAGCGACATTAAAAATAAAAAGTTTAAAAAAATTTATGAAAACTAAGAAATGCATTAAATCTCGCCATCTCACCCAGACTGTTTTTTCTATTCCGTAAAAAAAGTGTCAATCACAAGTTTATGTATGAAAACGTTTCTTTTCATGTAGTTGTGGATTGTCACAGCAAGTCAGAACACAGATAATTACCACCCCTTTTTAATCCACTACATTTTCTCCAAGGTGGAAGGCTATCACTAGTTCTGAATCCAACCATAGCAGGATGAAGTGTAATTGAGTTCACACTACTACTAACTAATTGGTAAGTTAATTCAATTAAGCGCGAAAATTCTGTTCCTTGAATTGGGTTTCGAATCCGCTATGTATACTAAAAAAATTGCTTTCCTAATTTATTTAAATAAACTCTCATTTTATGAAAAATCCGTTGCAAATAAAGAAGTTTCAAAAAGAGAAGGTAACGTATTGGCATCGGAAACTCAAAAAGAAGCCAATCAACAAGCGGGTAAAAAACACGAGCCATTCATTAAAAACTCAACTGATCTTCATTTAGAGATTATTTCTTAAACTGAATTAAGGTTAGAATTCGAAGGTGCTGTATCATTGTAATCAGACTTCACTAAGTCCACAAAATGCCCGAATCATTTTAACACGCAAAGTTCCCAATTAACACTCGTCATTATTAGACTCTGAACCGAACGACCAAAGCTGACATCATAATCACTCACCGACTGAATTTATCGCCTTTGCTTTTACGTTTAATTACTTTACCCACTAATCAACATTCTGGGATTTTCTCTCCCCTTTTTTAAGTCATTACCAGAAAGAACTGATTAGAACAACTTGTTTTTCCCCCCAAGTTAGAACCTCGACATTTTGCAATTAACACAAGGAATGTTGACTTTGCTGCCAAAAGGCGGTTTCACAATTTAACTTGATTCTCATTCAAGAAGCGGTGATAAATAAAGAGCCAAAGACCAGATAAAATCATTATCTCTAATGCCAATTACCAATGTTGGTGTACCGAGGTTTTTAATTCAGCCATTAGTACTGGCAACTGTTTCGCTGTTTTTGGGAAAGGTTTTGGTCATCAACTCCAAAGATTGGACGAAGGCTTGAAAATTAGGACCAAAAATTGCATGGTAAATATTTTACTTTTGTCCTTGCGAATGTCCTTGTAAATGACTTAGAAGCTTTTTAGAGAATCCTACAGTTTAGTGGCTGATCTATAGCCGAGTTAATGGTCTCCATGCTCTCAACARCATGAAAACATAACTCCCCCAAACTCCTTCAGCCATGATTTTCTAGGCTTGTGCCATGTTTCTTTGAATATTCATATATGTTTAATTCTTGTTTCATTTTCATAGTCATTGAACGAAACACATCCACACAGTCATGCATTCAGTTTTGTATRAATTTAGTTATCATTTAACCATTCACTACAACAGCAATTTTTTTGGTATTTAGTAATTCATGTGAGTGGTTTTATCGAAGACCAAGACTGTTAGCTTCTGTTAGTCTCTAATGAGCATCAAGTGCATTGTTAAATGAAACTTTCGAACTAAGATGTAAAATTACAAGACCTTCAGTTTTTGACCCAAGTAAAGAAATATTATTAAGGTTTAAAAAAAAAAAAATTTATTTTGTGTGTGTGTGTGTGTGTCTGCTTGGTAAATTTTCAAAATGTGAATTTTGATTATCCAAAAAATCCAAGCTCCTCCAGTATGGATGATTATGTTAAGGTAGTCTTTGCATTGCATTCGAACAGATAAAAGAACATAAATAAAATAAACCCTTCAGAGTAAAAATTATATAACACACTTTATTTACCTCTCATAAAGTCGAGTCCAATACCTTCAACTGTAGCAAGAAACAGAAACACGAACAGGTGACAGAATGCAAAATATATATCTGAAAAAGATTTCTCCAAGCTTGAATAGGTATAATCTAATTTTGCTTTCCATTGTAAACAGTGTAGTTTCATTGTAACTCTTTGAATATGGGAAATAACATTAAAAAATATATAATAATAATAATAAAAACTAATAAAACTATTTTAATATAAACTAGAAAATTGGTATAGGAAATCGCACGATCTCGAGTACGATTCAGAATTTATAGATACAATTATGAGKTCTAAAAGTTTTCAAAATTTGAGAAGACTCTCCAATTTGAGAACTGTCAAAACATCACGAGTATTTATAAATTCAGAATTGTAGGAGAAGAGTGTGCGATTTTTTTGTTTATAATATATTCAAAAAAATTGAACAACTTAATTGGGACTCTACAGAGTACAATTTGGGATTTAGAATTGAGTAATTTTGTGAGAGTGTATTATAACATATATGACATACATAAACATATATAATCAAACTGAATACATGCAATATTTTAGATAAATTTTGTCACATGGACAGTTATGATCRATTTTCAGTTCAAATATCATGCAAGTTATAAAGGATTCGAAAAAAGCACTTTCCATAAAATAAGGTCGTAAGGTCGTTAGTATGGTTTTGTAAACGGAAAGTGCTTAATATCTTTAGTAGCAAGCGAGAGAGAGAGAGAGAGAGAGAGAGAGAGAGAGAGAGAGAGAGAGAGAAATCAGTTCACTTTTCGATTTTTATGACCCGATTTATTCAACACACAGATACGCTGCCTATTGTGACGTAGAGCTTAATTATTTATAGCTGATAGTATGATTATTTTTAAAAATTTTATTTTCAAAAGGTTTGTTTTGACAAATGAATCAATAAGAGCTTTTCAACCTTTATTTAGTTATATATTTGCAGAAGCTGCGACACCCCTGTCGAGGAACGATACGCAGTATGTTCTGCAACATCTTTTCTTTATCATTTGTATATTTTCTCGAACACCAAACAATAAACACTGTTCAATATGACATCAAAGATATTGAATATTATTGAGAATGTATGCTTTCATTCACGTAATTATAATATCGTAAAAATAATTTCTGATTTGTTTTGATGTTTGAATTTTAGCAAAAGATTTCAAAAGAAAAACGCTATGATGACGAAGGTTCTAAGGTTTTTCGTCTACTGCTSGTTTTTCGCAATAGTACGAGGTAAGTAAGAAATACATCTATTTGTCGGTTCGAGATCTGAAATCTGAGACCGAGTGGCAAACTCCAAAATATAATCAGTATACTCCTTTTAGATTGGAATGTTAAGCCTATATATTAACTTACGAATGTGCTTTTTCTTATTTCAGCCAGATATCATAAAAGCACRAAAATTCTGTTTAGTCTCAGATCGGCCATCTCAGATCTCCGGCCGACAACGTTATTTTTAAATAGATAAATAGATAAATACATTATAGCATGTTTATTGGTGGATGAACACGCGATGTATAACATAGTTCTCGTCTGTAATGAATCATTGCTCGTTATTCATGGTAGTATACGAAGTAAGTGAGGAATACGTATACACACTATGCAGTCATTTCATAAAAGTCAGTGATGGAAAAATCAAGGCTCAGTCATTATTTTCGAATAAATTCAAATTCCACGGGCCATAATTAATGAAATGACTTGGATCCGTTGTAATCTTGAAGAAAACGTATGTGACGATTATGTCTGTTGTGGGTTATGATCAGTATCTATGAGTGCATGGAATCCGTAGTATCCATCATCCAATCCAACCAGATCCATCACTTATATATGTTGATAGATTGTACTTAGCTAGGTTCAGTCCAAAATTATTGGAATTAATTTACACCGATTTCTACACCTCCTTGGAACTCGGCTTGCAATTTCAAACAAGCAACCAACAATATACACTTATTTCAAGTCAAGGAAAATCGCAAAATGACTTAGGCGCGCCAATTACACGGAACAATTTTCTCTGCAACCTATTGTCTTGCAACGACGTTGCCGACACAAGTTGAAAGAGTGTGTACACGCTGCAACAAAGACGCAATCGTTGCCAAAAGTAGAAATGAATGCATGTCTCGCAACATTTTTCGCGTAGACTCGTGTTCAAGTGTTAGACAATAGATTAAACATGTATACATGACTGCTGCATAAGTAAAGCCCCATAAAAATCTTATTCTCCCACAAAATCTTTTCCAGTGTGTGCCAGTTTTGTGTTCTTTGTACAGGTTTAGCCACGTTTATGAGTAAGCAATTCACAGATAAGTTTGTGGTGGGAATTGCACATTCTGTTGACTTTTAAAATTAGCAAATGACTTCCTCTTCTTAAAATAGGCCCTGTGCAGATCAGTCTAGCTTTAGGTTATAAAGCGCAGCGGTGTTATAGAACACTGTACTATTTACCAAACGAAAAAAGGGAATATACTGAAAACATGATTTTCAAACAGACAAAAATAAGGCACTGTTTTTACGTTCTTTTAAAAGGAGCTGCTCAATCTAATGAACAAAAGTTACTGAATGATCTTATGAATGGATACAATAAAGATGCATATCCAGTACCTGATGCCAACAAGAATTTTAGTCGAGTACGGTTTGGACTAGAGCTTGTACAGCTTGTTAATGTGGTAAGCGAGAAGACTAACAACTGACTAGTATACTTGACATGGGAATGGAATAAACCTACTTACCTTGGGCATAATGTTTTCCCACTGATTTCAGAGCACATGTCATCCCATAGGATAATATTAGACAATTATTGGACGATTGAGTAAAATATATTCATTTGCCCAATCGGCAAACGATTGCTTGCTCGCCATTAGCAAAAAGCGTTATTTTATGATAACCACGAGTTCAATAACTGTATTTTGTCATTCAAATTATTTTTTCCCTTTTTTATTTTTTTTTATTAATTGCGTTTTTGCTGTTTTTGCTTTCCATCAAACATGGACACCATATCACAGACAACCTAGCCATATTGACAAATGCGTCGTCACTGCGCATGAGCAGAGTATTATTTGCAGAAAAACGGCTTTGCATCATAACGCGCATGAGCAGAAATACTATTTGTAGGTAGTAACTTGCAGGTGTCTTGGCCTTTCAAAACCACGGAAAAAACCATTTGAATGATAACATTTACTTGTTTAATGGTTACACATGAATATGGATACAACTAAAAGAAGAATCTTATTCTCGAGTGACAAGAGGTCATGAGAAATTTTATGTCTAAGATAAAAAGTATATGATCCTGAGCTCTATGTACTGTGCAGCCTTTGGAGGTCTAATTGTTATTTCTATTAACAGGATGACAAAAACCAAATTATTACGACGAACGTCTGGGTCAGACAGGTGAGATTAGATTAATTAATCATGTGACTTCAAATTGTATCGATACTATGAAAGAACCTCATTAAGCTGATCAAAGTCCGGGCCGGCAAGGCTAACTCACAGATTGAATGGGAATTTAGCGTGCTAGGTTTGACGGAGGGATGGAAATCGGAGAAAAATCCTCGTATGAAAATAGAGACGTAACTCAGTAACTCATATTTAGAGTGACCACAGTAAATCCATGAAACACTAATTACTAAATAGTACAAAATAGTGCTAGTTAAACAATAGAAAACAATGGAATTTGCATAAAATTGTGCTATTTAGTATTACTAAAGTTTCACGGATTTACTGTGGTCACTCCAGTCCAGGAATCGAGAAAGACGTGAAAGGTTACGCTATCATTAATTCCAAACTAGTACTGTTTGGCAGGAAACGGAAATGATAGCCATAACTAATAGACTAAACATATACTTCTTTTCCGCAGCACTGGAGTAATCTTCTGTTAAGCTGGGATCCCGCCAAATATGGGGGAGTTAAGAAAATACGAATCGATCCGTCGAAAGTCTGGATTCCTGATATTGTGCTCTATAACAGGTATTATAAATGAGTTCGTGAGTCCATAATCAATTATAAACGTTATGCTAGGTCATGTAAAATGTTTTGCGAAGCGTTTCTATTCATGGGTTCACTGGTCAAGTATAGAGCATTTAATTGAAGCTGAAGGCTATATAGCGATGTACTGGAATGTAAACTTTACGGTGAGGGGCGGGGATGGCCAAACTGAAAATTAGGTTACAACAATCGAACTGCAATTTGCTTTTACTTTTTATATTTTTATTTATTTATTACATTTTTTATTTATGTTATTTWTATATATATATATACAGTTTATACATCTCAAAGCAGCAATGTTGTTGGGAATTAGAACAATAAAGATATTTTATTTTCTCAAGGAGAAATTTTTTTAATGTTTCAACCAACAAAATTGCTGCCGTAATGACACTCGATTGTCCTTGACAAAACGAATGGAAAGCTGGGTGCTAATCTGGCTCGTAGCGTACAGGGAAAAGCAAATCACCCCCGCTTCTCTTGATTTCTTTTAACGGGAGCACCATACTTAAGAAAAGTTGGTAACCCATCGCGTCCTATTGGGTCCTATAGGCAAATCAAATTATTCTTTCTTTCAATAGTTTTACTTTCAACCCGGGACTTTCAACCTAAAAGAAAAGCTTTTTTTACATACCATTCGCTTAATGGAATCAGTTCTTATACAAAGGGAATACTTACTAAAAGAATATTAAAACCGTCAGAAACAAAACGAAAAATGAGAGTGTCTTAGAAGCCCAAGTTTTTTCCTCTGGGCCACGCGTATTTCAGGAAATTAGCTAAACAATAGCCATGAAAACAATGCACCAGATAGACTAGGTTATTTTCTACTTCAAATCAACGTGCCAGTGCGTGGCAGTGCAAGGGATTAGCTGTAGACATGGTCTGGGGGGCCGGCTAGTCTCTCCCCTGATGCTTCGGCTAGAACACAATCCTGCGTAATCCGTACACCCAAGGGCAGAGGGACTTAATCGCCGTCATGTCCGAAGTCCATACGACGACCCAGCGGATGTCTCGGGGTATGGTCTGAAGGCACTATTTTTTATGAGGATTCTTATTTTTTTCTTTAGAAAGGATGTCAATTTTTTTTGCTAACATTCAGCATTGTTTAAAACAGTTAAGCAATCTTCATCTGGAAAATGCTTTAAAACTGTCTGGGATTAGTTGACTGACAAGCAATTTTACTGGACCAGATTCTCAGTCATATTCTGTATAATTCCGTCGTCGTTACATGTTATACCGGAAAACCATACTTAAGTAAAAACGGTAATCCATCGAGTTGATTTTTTATGGCTTGAATAGGTTACTTCCGTCCTTCCATCCGTAAGTACGTCCTTGTACACACCMCAGAACTCCCGTTCCCGGTCGATTTCGAAGCAAAACTACTTGCAAATGCACAAAAAGTATTTTTCACATCCGGTTGAAGAGACCTAATCGAAAAGTTATATGTTTTTGGTCATCGCAAAACAAAAACAAACATGTGAATATGTTTCTTTGGGCCAAAAGTTTATATACAAAAAGAATGACTAGAAGTTTTTTGAGTAAGATATTTCGGACGATATCCATCGTCCATCATCAGGCTTTAAAGTATTTCACTGTAATACACTAATAGTGAGTCATTACTGATGATGGACGATGGATATCGTCCGAAATATCTTACTCAAAAAACTTCTAGTCATTCTTTTCGTATAAAAACAAAAATAAAAAAACTAAAAATATCAAATACATAAAAAGAAACTGAATTGACCAATATGGTTTAAAAATTGATTCGGAGCTTCAATTTAAGGTCCTTTTACTGGATGTGAACTTCATGAGACCGCGCGAGAGAACGACTCATTTTCACTTCTATTGAAATCGGACCTTTTTCATAATCAAAACTGTCATAGCAATTACAACACAAATTGATCAAAAATGTAATGGACGAATGTGGTGAAAGAGTTTAATTGGAGCCTGTAAAGGTCCTCTACTGGATTTGACCTTGATGAGATCATGAGGGAGCGACTTTTTCACATCTATTTAAAGAATCTTTTTCATAATCGTGATGTATAAAACTCTTTACATGGATACCCAAACATCGTTATGTAAAAGAAGTAGAAGTAGGCTTAAATTTTGCACAGTAATTTTTACCAGTTCAAGTCTGTTTAGTGTTGTTTCGCCCTGAAAAAAATTGGAAATTACCAAAACTTGGATTTGAATGAGAGGCTTTCTAGGTAAATTTCACCAAACCTGATATTGTATTACATTATGCTATCTTTCGGCGTTTTTCGAGTGAAAATTAACCATCAATTCAAAGCTTGAAAATGTCTCCCGAAGAATTTAAAATTCATGAACAAATCTAGTCCTCTGGCGTGGTTGGTCAGTGGTGGGTTGTTTACGCTACTTGTCAAAATTTCTACAAAGTGGGAGAGTAGTAAGGTGGAAAACAAAGGATCGCGAAAAAAAGGATGTAGTGCATTTTTACTGGATTGTTTTACTGGTCTTCATTACCGGGACATTATCTTTATCTGGAATAATAAAAATAGTTAAATAATTTTTCCCCGATCGATCTTATATATTTTTGCTTTTAAGTTTTATTTTAATTGTGTCTAAAACAATGGGAGCTCCGCTGTTAGTCAAGGTCTAAATTTATTTTATTTTTTAATTTTTTGACAGTGCAGACAGTGAGTTCAGCGGTGGACTCGAGAAATACAAAACACGCGTGATACTGCAGTATGATGGTGTGAACGCCTGGTACAGTCCAGCCTCGTTCCGAAGCACCTGCCAAATAGACGTGACGTTTTTCCCCTTTGACCAACAAACCTGCTTCATGAAGTTCGGATCTTGGACGTTTGAGACRGTTGACTTGGATATCTTTGTTGATAACGCTCCTTTGCATTCAAAACAATATGTGAAGAGTGCTGAATGGGATCTCATAGCAGCAAGTAAAACAAGGAATGTCGAATCTTACGCTTGTTGTCCACACCCATTTTCGGATGTTACTGTGGAATTCAAATTTAAACGCAAGCCACTGTTCTACATGTTCAATTTGATAGTACCATGTATGATCATCACGGGTATGGTTCTCCTGGGTTTTTTCCTGCCTCCGGAGTCAGGAGAGAGAATCACACTAAGTATTACAGTTCTTCTTGCCATGGCTGTATTTCTGCAACTTGCTGCTCAAAACTTACCGAGGAATTCGGAGAACGTTCCTGTCTTGGGTATCTTCTACATCACCGTGATGGTTGAAGTAGCTCTATCTCTCATTGCTACATGTTACGTTCTACAAATACACCATATGAATTCTGGGATAGCTTTGGTACCAGTTCCTCAGTGGGTGCAATATTACATCCTAGGCTGGCTGGGTAGAATCTTGGGAGTTAAGAAGCCAATATCTGAAGACAACTACGATGTTTCGTCCAAGAAACAGTTCAAGAGACTTTCGGTGCTGAGGAAGGACATAGAGCGTCGGAACGGTGATGGCTCGAGACGTCTAATCAGTAATGGCCTCGATGCTTGTGAGCAAGAGACAGAGTTTACAGAACAAAGAGATACATCATATGCATGTAGGTGCGAGAATAGGGGGATAAATTCAACTATTGCGAGTATAAATGCCAACACGACGCAGGGAATTATGGTTTTAGCAGAGGACGTGAGACATCGAAGACTGGTCGAAAAGAATAGAAACGAATGGAGATACCTGGCTATGGTACTTGACAGACTCTTCTTTTGGTTATTTGTCATCATGATCATCTTGTCCACTTCTGTTGTTTTGGGGACTCCAGGACGTCCTTATTAATGGTTTTGATTTTGGAAAATGAAATATATACGAAGTAGTTCGAATTCTACCGGTAGTACCGATAGTGCCACGATAAAAAACAAACAAGCAATTGAACAAAAAATGACTCTGGAAAAAAAAAGAAGAAGTGAAAAGGATTCGTAATATAATGTCAGCACACCGCGCATACCAAGGCCTCCAACGTGGGAGACTATCTAGCATATATAAGATCCGGCTGCAGAGATATCGATATTTGTTTTTGTATTTCCTCAGTCCCATTATATTGCGACGCTATGTAACTCTATACAGGGTCTGGAACTGGGGGGTCCGGATCCCAAATCACGCGCTATTTTTTCCTGAAATCACGCGTTCCGCGACATTTTGCCATTGACGACCACATTCAACGTGGGCATATTCAGTCGTTTGAATTTTTTATTTGTTTACTAATGATTTCACGTTTTAAATTTCCTCGCTAGTTCATGATCGGCTTGTTTTACTACTTTGCATGCTACCAAAATATATCGTAGGCTTTTGGCCAAAAAAATTAGGAAACGATAAAGAAAACTAGATAGAACCTGACAGAATTTGCCAGCTCTCTAGCTGTTATTTAGACTATTTTTTTTTCCTGTTTGGGTCCAAAATCTCAAAACTAAATAGACAACATTCATGCCTCGCAGGTCGGGGTCGGCTGGTTCCAATCCCGTTTTTGGAAAGGGTCAAACGAACCTGTTGTGACACTGACATCCAGTCTGCTGTTCAAGTGAGTCTTACTGAAATGGATAGACATTATTTATCTCTTCTGCACTACAGAGCGACTATGTTGCTTTGGTGTTTTATGCAGCTTACTAAGAGAAAAAAATTCGAGAGTATATTTTTAATATGTGGAAAAGTCGGAAAAGCACTCATCCTTGTGTTTAAAAGCAGTCTGATGACTACAGAGTTCCTTGTCCATGGTGCATGGGATTGTGAGGCTGGATTTTAGGATGACGTAGGATGGCGCGCRGGTTTCTCATTGTGAGCGTTACGTGGCAAAAGAACAAGAGGCCTATTTTAGGCCAGTGAGTTGAACAAGATTCGTTTGGGTATTAAATGGGTAAAGGCCATTAGGGATAAAAGTAAATAAATTAAACATATCATCCGAAAACAATGTGAATTAGTATTTTTAAACAAGTGAATATAATATATCCTGCGTGCTCATTGCTCACAACTTACGTCTTATGTTGTTATATTTACCTAGAGGTGAATATAACGAGCGCACGCGCACGATCGTTTGTTGATGTGCCGTGACGTCATCAACGTTGCTCTATCGGTCTGTAGATGTTTTGTTGTATATGATTCTTGGGAAAATTTTCGATGACGTAGGTAAAAGCCAAGGATTGGTGGAGTAATTGGTAATATGAATGCAGGCGCATTTGAGATCACAATAAGATATGTCAATATGGGTGTGACTCAGCTAAAGAAACTCCCAAGATGTTTAAAATCGGAAAAAGTCCCATCTTCGTAGAGTAAAAAAAATTTAAGTCATTTACATACATATAAAAAAATCTTGCATGACGCCCACGTTCGTGATGAATGGCGGCAAAGGCACTTTAAATCAGTCTCTGCCTTGGAGTTCTGATGGTTGCAGTCGGTCTATAGTTGTCTGGAAATGCACTAGTACGGATATGTAATGATCAGTATGTACATTCCATGGGATTAGTCTAAGCCTTTCAACAAGCAGTGCTAAATAATGCCAGTGCTTTATTGACACTCTCAACTACTTAACTAAATGCCGAGAAATAGAAATCAGGATTTCATAACGTCAGGTTCGATGTGGATTAGTAATACTATCATCGATAGCCGCTACGACTGCCCAGATTAGGAAGGCTCATTAAAAAACCCTGCAAAAGGACAGGTTTGTTTTCTTGATTTTGACAGGTTTTTGTTTTACTGTTTACTGTTTGGTTGAGCTGTTTAGACACAAGAACAAGACACCGCATGTCGCCGCGTATAACTGAAAAATGTATATATTCATTAACGTCATCATAAATAATAAATTCCCCGACGTCAATTGTTATAAATTATCATTCATTGATCTTTACTGACTGCAACATTCTTTCGTCAATCCGGCCTGAGTCATAAATTTTGATCTTCCCATATATAGTCATCATGTTATAGGACCTGCGCAGAGAAAAGTGATGCGTTGACGTCATATTCATTATTTACTGACGTCATTGACCTCTGCGTAAATTCAATTGTCAGGCTTTTTTCTGTTGTTGTCTGATAGGGTCTTGGTACGTGAGGTTCGTAAAGTATTCTTGCTTTCCTGAAGTACAAATCAGTCATGATATATGTCAATTTACTGCTATTAATCTGTTAATCTTCTCTAGGCCTACTTCACAAGTATTATAACAAGTGGGCCAACAAAGTCCTATTTGAAACAAGGCTTTCTTGAGCCGGTAGTACTTTAGGTTTGGAGGTTGGCTACTAATGTGTTATCGCATTTGGAAAGAACATTTGTGGGCTGAGAGTCAATACCTTTCTCATCAAAGCTATCTTATCGTCGCGTTTTTGGATTAAACTGCGTACGCGTAGCTGCCCACAAGAGATGAGATGCTCTTGAGCCCCTAAGCCGGCATGCTATAGTGCAGATTTAGGATTTTATCCCGAAAAATACACCATACACCGAGAAACCACATTGGCACCACTGCCTTTTACAAAATATCATTCATCGGGGTTGTTTGAAATTTTTTCCCTCTTTAACCCGCCATTATTGTAAAATAGTTTATATTCGGGACAGATTTCCGGTAACCCTGTGTGGTCACGTGGCAACCCACGAGGTTCACTACTGAAAAGGATTGTAAACATGGAGTTGTTTTGTTGCATTTGTTGTTATTATTATCACATGCAGGCACGAACGTAAGTAAATCTTCATACAAATGAGTTTTAAATAATCTATCTTTTTTGTGAATTTGATTTGTAACTTTTAGCATAAAATTGATTTATTTGTAGTTTTACCGATGACAATAAATGTACGAGTCAAAGCAATGTCTGTAATGTTTTAATTGAACCTCCACAGTTTTAATCATGTAATACACTGCGAATCCTTTTATCAGTACATAGCCTGTCGGTTACATAAATATCTTACACGCAGCTGAACTTAAAAAATATACATCAAAGAAGGAAAAGCTAAGGCCTCAATAATGGTACGGCCACTGAAAACGCGTTAAGAATTAGGTCACGTTAGCGCATGGAAATAATCAATATGTCATCAATCGTTTATATCTCAGAATATCACTCACCGATCACTAGCCGGCCATTCACCGTTTTGTTCTCTACACCCGAAAAAAACTGTTTCCCACCCCGCCTAGTCCGCAGATAAACAAGTGCGTGTTTTATTCACACGAAATCTCAGTTTTTCACACAAAACATGTTTTTGTTCCGCGTGTCGTAATCTTCATATCTTGATCAAATAATTTTAGAAAAAGGCATTTTCAGAATGAGCTACCGCTACTTTAAATATCTTGTCCGTAATGTAAATCAATAATGTTTTTCAAAATCTAACTTTACTGATGTCACACACCGGCATCAATTACAAACTTTTATATCGGGCGGATCGTATCTCCGCTATGCGTGGTCCCTTTTAAAGGTTTTTCAACACTCTTGCACTAATAGATCTTAAGTTGATGACCTTGTATGTCAAACTCGAGCACTGTTTCTAATAAATCTCACATATAGAGTTCTTAGGAACTGTAATGATGAGGTTAAACTGCGGTAAACCATTCAAGGCTCATGCTTGGATTCGGCTTGTTAAGTATTCCGTACAGTATTTCATCTTGTGTTAGCGTTAAATCCGACACACTAAAGATATTAAGCAAGTACTTCGCATCCATAGGAATGCACCGACTATTCAATGTAGCTGAATTGGAGCTTCGCACAATCGTGACCATATATATTCCCTTCTAGACCTTGATGCACATTACAGACTGATAGGTCATCATGCATGGGTCGTTTACTGACCATTTCTCCCTGGAACTAAATCCAGTAACTGTGCTCGAAAAAAACCTTACTCTGTCCATTATCTTAGTGGAAATTGCACCTGCCTTAAATTTTAATGCCACGCCCAAAAGCTAACCAGCGGCTAATATAAACCAAAAAACTATATTTTCCTTACTTAGCCAGTTTGCTGTCGCCTTACAGTTGGGTGCAAAGGGCATTTACATGTGGTCTCAAACTGCGGCAACGTATAACTTCATATAAACTCGCAGTTTAGGATTACATGACTTTCTCGTCGATCTTGTTCCGTTGACTTATTCCGTGAACTGCTACAGAGCTGAATACCGACCGAACCGCAACTCATTGCCCTAATGTTACTCCTTGCTGTTTTTTAATCCGGAGTACTGGATTATCGATCTTCAGTAATTATAGGTGATGTAATTACCATGGCCTAGCACTGATGAGTTTGTTATCTTTTTGGAGTGAAAAAAAAAAAGAAAAAAAAAAAGCTAGAGTATTTTTTTTCGGTGAGGATATGAATATACGAAGTTTTATTGGCTAATAGTTCCTCCTTGAGATCTTCGATGTTGAGTTCATCCTATTGGAAAATGAATTAAATACTAACAGGAATATCTGCTAGCTTCCTAGGCAGAAGAAACCTTTAGGAGCGGCTTTCGTTTTTCTACAAGTGCAACACTTTCAGTAATCCATTAAAACTAATCACAGGTTAATAGAACTGATAGTGTCGTTGAATGTCTATATTTGTCGCAAGTGCTCATCATTTTAATTTTACATAAATCGTGTGAACAGGTTTTTCTTTAGAAAAAAAGATGTATGACTGATAAAGTCAGAACTTTTCTCCCTTTTTTTAGCTCACTCCATTTATGGTCAAAGTGCTATGACAAATTTTGCTCCAAGAAACTATGTGAGAATATTTTAATTTTCCCGTTTAAAACAAATATTTTCGCTTTGTATTTACACAATCAGATCTCAAACAAACCTCATGAAACAGCATGATATTAGGAAAAGGTCAACTGAGAGTAAGAGTGTACCTGCACTAATTTTCCTGTTGCCTTAACATATATCTTACTTACAGGTGTCCGTGTGCCAACACTAAGAGTTTGGTAAGATGGTGTCAAGTTTAAAAACATGTACTTCAAATGCTGACTTTGCTATGCAGCTTAAATTGGGCCGATGCCAAATATCTCATAATTACTTACATTTAGAAACATCTTCAGATTATTAATGCTCAAAGTCTATGGAACTTCCCACTATAGACCAATCTTTTGGAACAGGCAATATTGGTTCGAGGAAATTGCTAATTCTTTTGCGTGTGATGAACTGTGACTATGTACGTTGCGTGACACGCTAGAAAACTGTCCCTGTGAATCGATAAAACTCAGAAATTTTGGTAATTGTTAAGCACTGCATAAACCAAATAAGCTATGCTGAAATTGCTTCTTTGGTAGCACAGTTTCTAGTGTTAACGAAACGTGAGATATAAGACACAGTGTAGRCTTGTTTTGCTCTCTTTTCCGGTGTCTAAGTTGACCCCTAACACGGCGTCATCACGAAGCTGTCGGTATGACTAAATTGTATTTTGACTTCATGGTTCATTGATCAGCGTATTGCACAAGTCTTTCTTTTGATTTCTGTTACTAATAACTGTCTTCAGATGGAAAATGTGCCAAACAGGCCAACTAAAAACGGATCATTGACAAGTTAGCAAACATTGACTTTTGAAGGCATCCCTTGCTTTCCCCGAAAGTTTAAGCAATAAGAAACACATGAGAATTTGAGCAGAAATATGCGACCAAACCGGGGACCAAACACATGAAGGTCGGGTATTGTCTTCTAATTTCCTTCAATAGTTTGATTGCAAGAAATTATACTAAGAATTATGATAATTGACGGACGTTATTTAAAAAATAACTGATGTATGTATTTCATCCTTTAAAACATTCCGCAAAGCTATAATAAATTTGATAGTCGTATATGGGATGTGTTTTTTGGGGATAAAGAGGGATAGTCCCCTCAAGTAAACTCGCGAGAAAGTGGCTTACACACGCGTGACATGAAAGATCTAAATCTCATCAGTACTTGGACGCTTGATTGGTCGCCTAGCCACAAGGTGTGGTATAAGAGTGACTGTTTGGTATTTCATTATGAAAAGGTGAACAACACTAGTTGATGTACCGTGACAAAACAAACCCATGGATTGAAAGAACAAAGGCCTAAGTGATCCTCTTGACCAATCAGCGATGACTTTACGTTACCATAACATACTTTATCGCCGCGTCTGTCATGTCAGGGCTCAATGGGAGTGGCTAGTGAGAATTTATAGAGCAGTAGCAGAAGTGATTTACTTAGCACAGAGTGGCAAGCACTTCTGCAAGACACACTGCGGCTGACTAGTCTGTGCCTAACTCGGTGTACATTTCGGTTTTTTTCCCTCAAGTCTTAGTGCTTCTAGTGTAATTATAATCATCATGGACCACGATCCTAACGATCCCGTAGCAATGCTACGAATTGATAAAAAGGCTATGATGTCTGCTAACAAGGAGTTCGAAACCAAGAAGTGGGTTTGGGTGACTGATGAGAAGGAGGGTTACAAGGCTGCTGAAATCAAAGGTACCAAGGGAGATACGCTGATGGTTGAAACCAACGATGGAAAGGTAGATGCAGCAAATATATTCTTTTTCTTTGATCGCAGTTCGACTTTTATACCAACAGCTGTGGCTCCACTAGATCTCTAGTTATAGTAACTAGTGTAGTATTGTGCCGGTATCTGGAGGTCCGATCCCGCAGATGCTTTCCCGATATTGGCTGCTCTTTTACCAGTTGGTAAACCATCCATATCTTGAAAATCACAAATTTTTCTGTATTTCTAACTTAGGAAATGCAAGTCAAAAAGGATGATACCGAACAGATGAACCCGCCGAAATTCGAGAAGACCGAGGACATGGCGAACTTGACATACCTAAACGAAGCTAGCGTTATTCATAACTTGAAGCAGAGATACTACGCCGGTCTTATTTACGTAAGTAAAATAGCATCGCTTGAATTATTTGGAAATCCCAAGCTACGATGAATCTAGATCAAAGTGCAATAAAATTCGCTAGTGTTTTGCAGCAGATCGAAGTCTTTGTAGTTCCATAACAAAACAGACCGTGGGACCTTATGAATGTTTGTACAGATTACCTCGTATATGTAATTGTATTCATGCATGCCTTCACTTTAAAGGATTCTGTTTAGTGTTTGTGTTTCAGACATCATCATTAGACATCTAATTTTCTAAACTCATAGCCCTTTGCTAGTCACCAATATTCCTGCTCTTGTTTTTTTTCCATACTAGAAAGTTTAGTTTACGGAATGCCCTTCTAGTGTCAATAAAATAGTTAATCTACTTTAGGCGTTTCGGTACACTGGGCAGTTCTACGACGCCGTAATGGGATTTAAATTCGCTATTTTTACGCTTAAATGGCCTTATTAATTGGTGATCATTGCATTGGAACGATGTCGTTAGACATCATAACAGACCCAAATCTTCGATTTTCCTGCAATAATCTTTTAGGACAGCATCATCTCTGTCAATTTCTGACTTTGCTAATTTCCTCAAAAGTGTGAAATTGATGACATTGGTTAATATATTAACAAACCGCCTGTCGGGGCTTTTGTTCAGTTCAAGTGAAACAATGCAGCCGCATAGCTCAGCAAGCCGGTCCCATTATGCAGATATGGTTTTAGATTTGGCTTATCTGCCAAGATATATCTGCAGTACGATAGCCGTTTGGGATTAGGGTTTCTATATCTCGCTTAAAACATGCCCACTGATCGGTGTGATTCCGGGCGAGTGGCTGGGGTGATAATGACATTAGGTGGTTAAAGTTATGTTGCCTGAGTTTATATTACGAAGTGCATTCAAACATAAGGAAGAAGTTTGTTCGAGTTTCTTGACATTCAATATATTCACAACTTTATTCGTTAGGTGGGGTCAAAATATAGATGTTTTGTGCTTATTTGTGCGAGTTTTCGTGAACATCCCTATGATTTTATCCCCCTGCTCAATCGACAGCTGTTTTATTGAGCTGTGCTTGCAGTTGATAAAAATTGCTATTAATCCGCATTTAGACCTAAAATAACGTAAAACATTACTTTTGTCCTTGTTTATGGGCTTAAAAACAAATTTTTCAATGAATGAACTCATTTTTACAGAAAACTCGTGGCTTTTAAATATTTGAATTCAAAAATTGACCCACTCAACCTCCCCAGTCATCCCATGGCCAGATCGGTACTAGAAATATTTTCACCATATATGGTTAATGTACTCATCTCAATCAAAGGCGTAGGTTTTCCATCGGGTTTGGTCACTTATGTTTTTACGTACATCCTTATAAAACACTGTTGAATGGACTTTGTGTTTGAACTTCCATCATTTGCCTTGAGTGTACGCAAMTTTTTATGGATGGTTGTTTTTCTGTCTTATATATTTTCAAAACAGGCCAGATTGAGCCCTAAAATCCCACATTCCAGACTCCAATACTATTTAATATGCAATAAAATTTTTCATTTGCCCAAACTGTTGTTATTGATTTCTCCAGATTGTACAAAATCAAAAAAGGAATTTGTATTGCTTTTATAAAGATGAATGTTTGCTTTTTTAATGTAGCTTTTTGAAAGCAGCTGCTTTGGAAGATTATATTTTTTACAAAGGATTGGACTAAGTGTCTTTAATTGCCCTTTGTTTCGTTGTTTTTAGGACAGGTCAAAGTGTGTGACCAAAAATCAATCTGATTAATAAAAATATAAATTTTTCTGTAACAATTGAATTATGTTACATTTTTAAGAAATTAAAACCCAATAATGGTTAGTGCTTTGTTTCTGTGCAGCTAACCATAGACCTATACTATGAAGAACAGGACTTAGTTGAGTGTGACAGAATGTATAATGTTAATAAACACTCATTGGATTAATGAAAATACCTTTGAGTGTCTAATAAAGTATTAACAGTTCAACAAAAAGTTGACATTGAATWCAGAAATTTTTATATTTACTTTCCTTTTTTTTWWAAAAATTAAGTTTTTGATTTTTAGTTATTTAAGTAGGTAGCATTAAATCCAAAATTTATATTTCAACACACATTAATTTTTTGTAAAAAATATGAGAAATTCATGTGTCTCTTTCTAGGTTTTTTATGTTGTTTATAAGAATTAGTTCTGTGCAGCTAACCATAGACCTATCCTATGAAGAACAGGACTTAGATGAGTGTGACAGAATGCATAATGTTAACAAACACTCATTGGACGAATGAAAATACCTTTGAGTGTCTAACAAAAAGTTGACATTGAACTCAAAAATTTTGATACTTACTTTCCCATTTTTAAAAAACTTAAGTTTTTGATTTTTAGTTATTTAAGTAGGTACTAGCATTGAATCCAGAAATTAAATTTCAACACACATTAATTTTTTGTAAAAAAATATGAGAAATTCATGTGTCTCTTTCTAGACTTTTTATGTTGTTTATAAAAATTAGTTTTCTGATGATTTTTTTCTCATTCATTTGTTTGCATGGATTGTACTTTCTTATTTATTTGTCTTATAATGTGTTTTAAAAAACATTTCTTCCATGGTGTAATTTACTCATGAATTTTTAGTTTCTTAAAACTGATAAAATAAAATATACAGTAATAATCATTTTGAAAAACGTTCTCTAGAAATGCTTTTATTGATAACCTAGCTGAAAACTATATTAATGGGGTATATACTTATTGTCTTATCACTCTCAATTATTTTCAGACTTACTCTGGACTTTTCTGTGTGGCTATCAATCCCTACCGCCGCCTTCCAATCTACACTGATGCCGTTGTGTTTGCCTACAGAGGAAAAAGGAGAAATGAAATGCCTCCACATATCTTCTCTATCTGTGACAATGCTTACCAAAACATGTTGCAAGATCGTGAGAACCAGTCCATGTTGATCACGTGAGTAGTGCTGAACATACCATATTCAATATAAATTCCATATGATAATTTATAATAAGAAAAAAAACCACACAATTTGAAATGAAAAATGGATTAACATTATTAGCTCTTGTTTCCTATTATTTGAAGATGTATTGTTTATGAGTAATGGATTTCCTGCAATAACAATATAACTGCATTTTCTTTATTCAGCTCAAAAGATTTTTAAGATTCCTATTATTGACAATTCGTCTTTGAAAACAATACTTTTGGAATGCATTTGCATGACATTATGACATTAAGAGCATTGTTGTAAAATAAATTACTCTGACTATAAGTAGCTGTCTAATATGTCTAGTTATGTCAATGTAAATTATATTTATAGATCTACACAGCTATGCATTTTTTGAATTTTGCTCCTTTTGCAACTAGTCTCCATATTATGCTTGTGTTTTCAATACTAACTTTATTTGGCAGTATATACCATAAATCATCTATTATCTGGGCTTAAGATGTGAGGGTTAATTACTAAGTTCTGTTTATATTTAAGCAAGAATAATCCTTGCAAATAAGTACTTTGACTAACTCTCTATTTGAATTTAACATATCTTTTGTTATGCCACRATTCTATTATGATGTAGATTGGTAAAGTGGTTGTTTCTGGTGCAAATTGTAAATTGTACAATTCTTTCCAATGTATGTGTTACTATAAACTTTAGCTTTTATGTGACCAAATGAATTTCCCATGTGTGGATATAAACATCACAATGGAACTTATATTACAGTAGACATTATGAGGCATACTGAATTGACACATTGGGAAACAAAAGCATCAATGAGGCATGATTATAATTAATGTTAAGCATGGTGACATAGCCGTAAGAACGCTCGCCTTTCACTAATTCTGGGTTTGATTCATATGTGATTTGTGTTTGTTGTTCTCTTTTATTTTTCAAGTTTTTTTTTCTGCCCAAGGGGTTTTCTACCCAATACAAAAATTGACATAAATTCCTAAATTTAATATTAGGATATATTCTCAATAGTGTTCACTTCTTACACATATAAATTGGTTATATTATGAATTAGATATTTACATTAATGAATGGAGATATTCACTTCAAATTTTACTTGTTGTTTCCTCAATACTTGGATACAAAATAAATCAATTCATATAGTTAATGATTTATAATGGCTGTGATTATTTTGTACTTATTGTATTTTGTACCTTTTTTGACTGGCAGTGGTGAATCTGGAGCAGGAAAGACTGAAAACACCAAGAAAGTAATCCAGTATCTTGCCCATGTATCAGGAGGGCTGTCCAAGGCTGACAAAGAACACAAAGAGAAGACTGTAAGCTTCCTCATTCATCTAATTATATCTTTAAGCACTTGCTATTACAAATTAATCCCTCCCCACTACCAAACAACCACACAGTTACACACATAACACCCATACCGCACAGCCCCAGTTCACCACAACACATTGCTAAATTTTCTACTTGGGGGCAAAAACATTRTCATTATTTTTTTTGAAAATTGCATCAAATGGTCATCGCATGATAGAAAAAATATATATATTTGCCCTCCCCCCAGATATTGTGAATTAGCCCAAAAGGTCCCCTTATTTGAACCAGCTAGTACCACCTACTAAAATCATATATGGTTTTCAATTATTACTAAAATAAAAGGGATTCTTTGAATATGAAAAGACTAAAATGGGATGTTTTGTACGTGTTATAGGGAGGTACCCTTGAAGATCAAGTTATTCAAACTAACCCTATCCTTGAAGCTTATGGTAATGCAAAGACTATCAGGAACAACAATTCCTCGAGATTTGTAAGTAATTTAGAGGAAGCCAATTATGTTTACATGGATTGATAAGCTTGCTAGTACCTAAATAGGCTTTAGTAATTTTTGAAATTACGAGAAATAGAATAAAAAACTCAGCCTCAATCACTTTTTGGAGTACTGGATTTTTAACTTTTTTTCCCATTCCTTTACTAGGGAAAGTTCATTCGCTGCCATTTTGGACCCCAAGGAAAACTGGCCGGAGCTGATATTGAATCCTGTAAGTTATAGAACAGTTTTCTTGCATTTTAAAGTTAGTTAAACAAATTAATAAAGCTTATTAATTCTTGTTTTTTGTTCTGCCTGGCAGACTTGCTTGAGAAGTCCCGTGTCGTCTACCAACAAGAAGGAGAGAGAAACTATCACATCTTTTACCAGATTCTCAAAGGAGCACCCAAAGAACTTAAAGGTAACATTTAGAATGCCTTTCCTGAAGAGAAAAACAGAAAACCAGAGTGATTTTTGAAGGCAAAATGAAAGAAAAAATCTTTTTTTAGACAGCATTTTTGTTTCATCTACCCATATGGCAATGCGCGCATGCTTTGATGACATCATAGCTACGTATGGGACGTGGTCACTGCTAAAAATGACCACTTTATTAGAGTACAATAACTTTTTTTATAATCGAGGGTCCATGCGCTTATTTGACAACGCCAACTCCAAAAAATGTGCCGACAATTCACAAAGCAAAACACAAACTAAAGCTTGCTCTGGCCTTTTCTGTGATTACAAAATTATAAAGAGCAGAGGGTTTGAAAAATGAGGAGAGTGTGATTTCTCACTAGATCACCCATGCTCAACGTGGATTGTAATGAAATCACGCTATGCCGTGCATTATGGCCGTGTTCTTTGATATTATACTATGACTACATAGCTATTGTTATTCATCTATTATTTCAACTCTACTTCATTAACAGATGAACTTCTCATTGAAAGCGGTAGAAAGGATGACTATGCCTTCCTCGAGAGGGGCAGTGAAATAGCTGAGGGAATTGATGACGTAGATGAGTTCCATACTACTGAGGTATTCTTTGTTTGCACCTGACGTCATAGCTGCCATCTGTGTTGAATTGAACAAAAGAATGAGCTATTTTGTTATATGAACCAACATGGCCTCCTGTCTTTTGTTGTTTCCCCTCCTTGGGATTTAATAAAAACAAACAAGCAATCTATTTCCTTCATATTCCCTCATATTCCCCTTCATTTTCAATCTTATCTTATTATCATTATTAGAGGTATGACCGAAAAAGCCACTAAAGCATGGTCACCCAATATGGTTACCCAATGTCATCCACCATGGTTACCCAACTAAACACCCAATGATATATGTGTATTATTGACCGCGTCTGATTTCTTCTTAAAGCTTGCGGCTGACACTCTAGGATTCACAATAGAAGAAAAGCATAGTATGTATAAGATTTGTGCTGCTTGTCTTCACTGGGGAAACGCCAAGTTCAAGCAAAGGCCACGAGAGGAGCAAGCAGAAGTTTCTGACCCCAAAGGTAAGTGGTGAGGGGTAGCTCCAAAGCGTCTTTGAATTTGTATTTTCAAATTCATGATAAAAATTTCTACACACTTACAGATCTTGATAAGGTGTCATTCTTGATGAAACTTCCCGGAGCTGACTTTATTAAGAACATCATCAAACCTAGAATCAAAGTTGGTCGTGAATATGTGAACCAAGGACGTAACATTCAACAGGTAAAGAGGATTTAAAGAAATGCAGTTGCATGCTAATAATGTACATACTAAAGGTGTATTGAATATTTTGAAAATGAAACAAATATTTCTTTTCCAGGTTGCCTACTCTATTAGTGCTTTGAGTAAGAGTTTGTACGAGCGCATGTTCTTGTGGCTTGTGGAAAAGGCAAACCAGACCCTAATGACCAGAGACAGACGTGCTTTCTTCATTGGTGTACTCGATATTGCAGGATTTGAGATCTTCAAGTTCAATTCCTTTGAACAGCTTTGCATCAACGTCACCAATGAGAAGCTGCAGCAGTTCTTTAACCATCACATGTTCGTCCTTGAACAGGAGGAATACAAAAGAGAAGGAATTCATTGGGAGTTTATTGATTTTGGTCTTGACTTGCTCCCAACGATTGATCTCATCTTCGCTAAGGTAAATGAATAATAACACATTCACTACTCACTATTACAGTGCAAGACCTCTAAACTTCGACAATATATTACCCTTAGGGCACTGGTATTTTTGCCATTCTTGAGGAAGAATGCATTGTGCCTAAAGCCTCTGACCAGACATTTTTGGCCAAGCTGAACTCTACCCATGACGGCAAATCTGTAAAGTTTGGAAAACCAAAGATCAGTGGAAAGAAAACTCTTAACTATCACTTCGAAGTCCACCATTACGCTGGCACTGTTGGCTACAACGTTGACAACTGGCTTGATAAGAACAAGGACCCCATTAATGAGGCTGTTGCTTCTATCTTCGCCAAGTCCGGCGATCCATTTATTGCACATTTGTGGAAGGAATATGCCACTGAAGGTTAGTTAACGTTTTGTGCTTGCAGCGACGAGTTGTTCCACTATCAACGATATGCACTCTCGGAGTTTCTCAAAACTTGCTCATCTTTATTGGTCTTTGAAATTATTTTAGGTCACAGAGGAAAAGGTGGATCTTTCCAGACTGTCAGTTCCAAACACAAGGTAAGATTTTCTTACTAAGGGAATATCAATGTTATGATGTGTTGTCTTAGTATTTATTATTTTTTCTATAACAGGAACAACTGACCAAGTTGATGGACACCCTCTATTCGACCTCGCCTCACTTTGTGCGCTGTATCATCCCCAACGAAGTAAAGAAGGCTGGTATCATTGACACTAATCTAGTCCTTCATCAGCTCAGATGTAATGGTGTACTCGAGGGCATCCGTATTTGCCGTAAAGGATTCCCCAACAGAATTCCTTTCCAGGAGTTCAAGCAGAGGTAAGTATTTTGGTACTCTGCGTAGTCGATAACTTACTCAGCCACGGAATCAGATTAGAACAAGAGCGTATRATAATTAGTAATCTTTTGGGTTCCCTCTTACTGAGCTGCTTATATTTTCTTGTAGATACCAGATTCTTGCTCCTACCGCCGTGTCTGGACAGTTTATGGATGGAAAGAAAGCTTGCGAGAAGTTGTTAGGTGCCTTGCAATTGGAAGAGAATGAGTACAGGATTGGTGCAACCAAGGTGTTCTTCCGTGCTGGTGTTCTAGGTCAGCTTGAGGACTTGCGTGACGAAAGGCTTGCCAAAATTATTTCCATGTTCCAGGCTTATTGTAAGGGTTTCCTGATGCGTAAAGAGTACCGCAAGATGTGTGACCAGAGGTATGTCGTTCAAAAATATGCAGTGCATTGCTATCATGAAATTTTCAATCTGTCCACAAGCAAGTGAACCTCTTTTGTTCCAGGGGCGGATCCAGGTTTTTGCACAAATTTCTAAGTATAAATTTGGTAACAGTTGCCCCACTTTTCCTCGAATTCATGGTAAAACCTTTATAATATTAACCCCCCTTCTAAAAATCCTGAATCTGCCCCTGTGTTCGTAACCCAAAGTTTTACACAACTTTTTAGGATTGGAATCTCAGTTATACAGAGGAACGTCCGAAAGTATCTGTACCTGAGAAACTGGAACTGGTGGAAACTTTATACCAAAGTAAAGCCTCTATTGCAAGTCGCACGTGCTGATGAAGAAATGAGACAGAAGATTGAACAGATGAAAGAAACTGAAGAAAAGCTGGCCAAGGAGGAAGCACTGAGAAAAGAACTTGAAGAGAAATACACCAAACTTGTTGAAGAGAAGAATCTACTCTTCCAAGATTTTCAGAGAGAACAAGATTCCGCCGCTGATGCCGAAGAGCGCAATTCTGCTCTGGAAAACAAGAAGAACGACTTAGAAGCTCAGTTGAAAGAAATGCTGGAACAACTCGAAGACGAAGAGGAGGCTAGCTCGGAATTATCAGCAGCAAAACAGAAACTGGAGTCTGAAATCAAAGAAATGAAACAAGACATCGAAGAACTCGACTCCGCTCTCAAAAAGGTGCGTATTTGTTGTTACCTCTCACCTAACTTCTCATTGCTGCGTTTAGATGCAACTTATTTGTTGCAATCAGGATTTGTTTAAATTTGACATCGTGTTCAGAAAATAAAATAAAAAGGGGGTCACCTAATTCGTTTTTTTCTTGCTAAATGCTGAGCAAATATAGTCAGCGAGGAAAAGAAGCACGCTATAGCATAATCCAAGGTATCAAAAAAAAAAAAAAAAAATTGAAATCACCGAAGAAAAGGAGAAAAAAATTCATGGGCATTTAATCAATATGATTTTCTTTAACTTTTCGGAATTAAAAACTTGTGTGTAAGAGAAAGGCTGCACGCAAACAATGCCCGCGAACATCGTTTATGACGTTTAAAACTAAAGCTTAATCGACCCAGAGAAGAATCGGAGTGTGGAAAGCATATGCTATACAAAAAAATTTTATCATACCATTTTTTCTTCATGCCATGTACTCCCTCTTTCCTTGGACTCTTATCTTGCTGTTTCTGTTGCACTTGTTGCTCCCCTTCGTGATCATCTGAGATTAGTGATACCTTGATAAATTGTTTCGTTTCAGGCTGAGGAAGAAAGCAAACAAAAGGATAAAAATATCGAACAGCTTAACGAAGAATTACAACAGCAAGATGAAGCCATTGCCAAACTTTCAAAAGCAAAGAAAGGCGTGGAAGAGCAATGTCAGGTAAGAATGATTCAAGGAATAACTCAGACCCGAATGTTTCATTGATTTTAGTACTGATTGTTACTGGTATTTTCCAACAGGAACTGGAAGACTCCTTACAAGAAGAACAAAACAAAGTCAACCATCTTAACAAAGTTAAAGCCAAACTTGAACTACAGCTTGACGAGGTATTAGAAACARTAAGAGAACCCCATGCTAGTCCTGTTTCATGTCGCGCCTACACTCCTCTAGCTTCTTTGCTATGTTATTAGGCTAGCTTGTGTGCATCAATCGTTGCCGCATGCAGTTATTGGCGGTACTATTGCATTCTTTCTGATGATAGTATTTTTCTATTTGTGAAAGACACAAGCCTCATGGGATAGGGAAAAGAAACTACGAGCTGACGTCGAGAAAGTAAAACGAAAAGTTGAAGGCGACCTTAAGGTAAAATTTAAAACTCACAGACAGCCCTTGATTTGCGAGGGCAACGCGTAATGACGACACTGCAAGTCTCTTAATTTGAAAGGAAGTAAATAGTAAAAACTTTGGGTGCCTTTTTGACTGTTTAGATGACCCAAGACACATTAGAAGAAGTCAGGACTGAAAAACAAAAGACAGAGGATGAGCTGAAAAAGTAAGTATCGGGATGATAGTGTTGTTTCTTTTCTCTGATCCTCACCTTTTAAAAAGATGCATGGGTTGTCTTGATTGTTTCAGTTGGATGTAGTTGCATTTCTCTCATTCTTTTACTTTTTTCTTGTATTCCTTTAGGCGCGAACAGCACATTTCGTCTTTGAATGTCAAAATCGACGATCAGTCTAGTCTTATCGAATCCCTCAAAAAGAAAATCAAACAACTCGAGGTGAGCATGACAGGCAGACGGACAGATAGACCTATCGAATGAAAAAAAAACATACCTTTTTTCTTCAGGCGCTCTCTATAAAATAGTTTCTTTTGTTTAAGCGAACAGAAATCAGTTTCATTTGTTCGTTAGACTGACAGGGTATTACACCTTAATCGCGTGTTGCTTCGGTGGGTGGGAGTCACTTTATTTAGTCCAACACAACGATTTTTCGCGATTCGTTATTTAATTTTTTATGATCTTATTATAAGATAAGGCGGAAACGTTTTCGTACAGCCAATGGTCATTCTATCCAAAATTTATTGGTTGCTTTAATTTAGTCGATATTATTAAATCTTTTACTGCATAGTTATATTATTTGTCCATTGGTCACTCATGGCACTTGTAGCGTGAAGTTTGTTTGGATAAAAAAAAGGGAAAGAAAAAAGAAAGAAAACCTCTGGTGGATGTAGTGGATATTGTGAATTTGGAAATACAGGAACTATGACAATGAATTCATTTTACAGCAATCATTTGTTAATTGCTAAGCAAACAAGTGTACTTCTTATGGTCTGATCACGCCACACCTTGTCATCATTCATGCTCTACCGTGTCAATGACTTCGTGGGCGATCTGTCGTTGTAATTATTACTTCAGCTATATAGAAATTTGGTTTCAAATTTGACTTGCGAAAGAGTTTTTGAAACCTCAATATGTGGCGAAACGACCATTCATCGTCATATTTAGAAGTATGTAGGCTGGTATTCGGAAACAAAGGTCATGCTCGACATAAAATAATGAGGGAATTTTAGCACTTAACTGTGCTTAATAACGTTTGGTTACGTACAACTTGATACACACTACGGTGTTTAAAGCAAAAGCGTGTCAAAATGCTTTGCCAGTTTTCAAAACTTCTTACTCTCTAAGTTTCGAAGATTGGGTGAATCTTTGTTAGTTTATTTCGAGTTTACATTGTTTAGCTTCCATCTATGTACAAGTCAAGAACAGCTGTATAACTAGTAGAATGTAGTAATCTTTCTAAGGATGTGCCGATTTCTGAAGCTTTTTTATCATATTAAGTTAGGTAGTTTTCATAAGATAAGTTTTAACTCCAATCCAATTAAGGTACGGTCCCCTAAATTCTGTCTTGTGCAACTGAATGATGTATTTTTGTCTCATGTTTTACAGGCTCGTATCGAGGAACTGGAGCAAGAACTCGAACAAGAAAGAAGTAATCGCAGCAAGGTAAGGATAGAAGTCCTATTTCTGCATGCAGTATCTTATCGGAAACCTAGCTCTTAAATAGATCATTATTATTATCTTCAACATATCTTCCTTGCAGTAGTGTTTATTTGGACGGGGCCGAGTCCCACAGTTGACAAGCAAAGGTCATTCCATATCTTTATATCTGAATAACAAAACTTTATCTAAAAACAAACATTGCTTCCATAGCGAAAAACTAACATAGTTTTCATTCCTTAGAGGATTTACGATAATCAATGATAACATGTGGAATTTTATTGGCAATCCTTTTATTTGTAAGAGTAATTGTTCTTGGCGTCATAAAATTTTCCGGACGAAAGATATATTCTTTGAGCCTCAAATTATGCGATGAACATTTCTTTTCCGATAAGTCCCGAGGTTATCCGATTGACATCCGACAAACAAACTTCATTTACAGGAAAATATTCTCTTAAAAAGGGCATCACACAGTTACCTTGATGCGTAGTATATTATCTATGATTTTTCCTATTCTATGTAACTACTGGTTTTAACAGTAGACAGGTCATGAACCATGTAATGGAAATCTAAACAACGGTTTGCAATATGAATGGAATGTGTTGTGTGACTGATCATTGGATTGACCCCGGCCACAAATTCCACACAGTTTTCTATAGTCTCTGTTGATCCTTTAAAGGAATATTTTGCTCATTGAATAATGATAACAGGATTAATACTCTTTTTGGTAAACATGTATTTTTTCTCAATCATTTTTGCCTTTGCATGTTACAGTCTGAACGTGCAAGACAAGAACTCGAGCAAGAGTTAGATGACCTGAATGACAGACTAGATGAAGCAGGCGGTGCCACCGCAGCTCAGGTATAGTATAAAAACCCTCCGTTTATCTGAGCGCAGAATGACATCTATCTACGCAATGCAACAAATGCATCCATTGGCACTCCCTTTTTATCAGATATCTTGAATCTTCCAAATCTCACGCGTTGCGCATCGGGAGTAAATACAAACCAGCATCCCTTGCAGCATTACGTGTAGTGTTATCTGTCAAACAGTGCGAGGGACAAGCTTTTCGTAGCTTAATAAAATTTTTGAAAATGAGTTACAGCATGGATTATACGTCGCCTACAAAACTGGTAAGAATCGGTGAAGGAGTGAAGTTTAGTACGGCATTTGGTTCTGTAGGAATAAGCGTAGTATGGGATTCAGGGCGGATTCACGAGTACATAACGATGAGAGCTGTTTTATAATTTAAGCAAACTAATTAATGTACGGACGTCATGCAGCAATATTACGAATCTAGGGTGTTAATAAATTGCACAAAACACAAAAGAACGATAACTTTTTAATTTTTTAAAAATTTTAATCTCCATTGAATGGATCAATACTATCCTCTTTAGAATAGCTGATCTGTATTTTAGATTATTTTAGATCACACGAGAGGCATCGGTGCTATTAAGGTTTTCTAATCCTTACACCGAATGTATCCCTCTCCGAAAACGCCCTTCGCTGTTTGTTAACTCTATGAATTTATAATTTCTTTGCAGTTGGAACTCAACAAAAAACGAGAGCAAGACATTGTCAAGCTTCGTAAGGACTTGGAAGAGCAATCACTCGCCAATGAAGAGACCATCAACAGCATGCGCTCAAAACAGAACCAAGCGTTACAAGAGCTACAAGACGAGCTTGATAGTGTCAAGAAATCCAAGTCAAAGTAAGTTTTCCCAACTTGGTCAATCGCGCTTGACCTTGTCTAGACCGCACATCGCATTGTTTTCATATAGTATGTAATGACCTCATTATATGGACAAATTTTATGAACTCCAAATTTTAGCGTACTACAATGCTCTTCCCAACCAAAGGTCCTCTCTGACTGATCGGATTAATAAGATCGGATTAATAAGTTATAACTAAAGATCTTAATTCTTTGTGCCAGAACATCAATACCATCCGGCAATCCAGTAGAAATCATTCTATCTTGCGGGATTGAAAAAAAATGTTAACTCCTTGCCAACGAGATAATATTGTTGATAGCGAATATCACATGCCAGTAGTTTTCCCAGTTAATTTCCCGAGTCTTGATAATGGTTAAATTACCTACATGATAGGCTAACAGCTGTGAACCCAAACGCACTATTAATAGACGTTAAAATTCACGTTGATCGAAATACTTAATACTCATAAGTAGTTTTAATCCCCTGGATAGCTTTTTCCATACCTATTCAGCTTCTTTCCCCATGACATATATATATATATAATTTGTACATTCTTCGCCATTTGCGCTCAGCTCTTTAGGGCCGTTTGTTTTTGGCGCTCATTTAACCCTGGGTCACTTTTTCCTCGGTTGTCACGCGATACTTTGAAACCCTATACCATGCCAAATTTTCCAGAATTGCCATAATGTTGGCTGGTTTTTTTAATTTTTAATTTGCGACCTAATATCCCAATGAATTAAAAAAGTTCTTTAAATTAATCCTTTGCGTGACAGCGGTTAGCGGTGTGCCGCTAGTCGAATTTAACTCTGTCCTAAGTTAGATATTTCGAGATGATGTTTTCAGAGCATCATTCGTGGATGGAAATATTTTTTATTTGAATTTTAAATTGAGAGAATTCTTCTCGTATTCAAGCGGCGAGCGCCAAAAACTATTTTCTTGGAGAAAGGCTGTTATACAAGGCTAAAATCATTTTCTAACTGTTAAAAAGAGGTTTTGAGTGTTAACCCAAAACTAAAATTGGGATCAAAACTCATACGAAGGACTAGTTTTTGGCGCTTTTTGCCATTATCTCTCATTATTGAAAAAAAATTTTTCTTTATATAAATATTATTTTAAGTTGTTACCGTCGTTGTTATTCTATTTTGCCAAAGTATATTTGCTATGAATATTTGATGGTAATATTTTATGGACATAATATGAATTTCTGTATTTGTCTCTAAAGACTCGAAAAAGAAAAAGCATCCTTACAGAACGAGGGAGACGAGCTTGCAGTGGCCGTCGAAAATTTCCAAAAACAAAAGGTATCAAAACAAATAACCAAAAGTTTTCTCACAGGCTGCCCAGGCTTTGAAATTTTACAAATTTCTCTGAAAGTTAAAAGAAGAAGTTTGTAAAATTTGTCAAAATATCACTGTCTTTTAAGCCACAGAATAATAGCCTGGGCGGCCTGTGGTTTTCTTACTGCYTGCTAAGGCCCATTGATCGATCATCAGTGACCTCAAACACTTGTCTTGAGTTGCAACCTGTTAAAGATTAATTAAATGTAGATTGATTTTGCATGAATTTCTTTATTCTCTTTAGTTGCAACTTGAAAAGAACAACCGCGCCCTTAACGATCAGCTCAACGAAGCAAAAGCACAGGTATGTGGTAGGAAAGGAAAATTACCTTTGAGTGTGCTTGGTTTTGTCATTTAACACCATTTTTTGTGACTGGGCTATTTCTGGCAGAATCCAAACTAAGTTATTACTTTTTTCTCCCAGAATGACGAACTAAAGAAAACTTGCAGCGACCTCGAAATTATCAAAGGACGCATCACCCAGGAGAACGTAGAAGTCACCCGACATCTCGAGGAACAAGAGTCCAAGAACTCACAGTTGATGAAAGCTAAGAAAAATCTCGAACAACAGATGGAAGAACTCAAGAAACAGCTGGAAGATGAAATGCGGGTAAGATGAATAATATGGCCTTTCCAAAAGTTGACCCTTTAGAAAGACACTTCTTAAAATGGGTACTCATCTCGATGTAGTAGTTGTTTGATGGTACTTCCTTTCTTCGTTGCAGGGTAAATCCGAAGCCATCAACAGACTGAAGAACCTCGAGGCTGACTATGACACTCTACAAGAAAATTTTGAAGAAGTCGAAGATGGCAAGGCTGATATCCAGAAACAACTTTCTCGAGCAAATGCAGAACTGCAGTCATGGAAGAACAAATATGAACAAGAAGGAATTGCTAAACTTGAAGAATTAGAGGATTCTAAGTAAGAGTCTATTTAGTTTGGTAAAATTAAAGCGCGTCTCTTAGAGGGAGGAAACAGCATCTTAGTATCCGTATCTTAGTATCCGTGCTTACAATTAGTCGTTTGTCTCATTTTTACGAAAATCGGTCTCATAATAATTTTGCAATTTCTTTTCTAAGACGAAGGATGGCTGCAAAACTGCAAGAGACTGAAGAAGCCTTGAATGCTGCTCTTGTTAAGGCTCAAAGTTCTGAGAAGGCAAAGAACAGGCTTAATGGCGAGCTTGAGGATGCCCTTATTGATTTGGAGAAGGTACTTAGAATCCTTTAATTGCCATTCAATAAATGGACACTGACAGTTAACGTCTTTCGCCTTTTCCTTTTAACAGGCTCAAACCCACAATTCTGCCCTTGAGAAGAAGCAAAAGAAAATCGATCAAGAAATCAATGAATGGAGGTCCAGGCTTGATGATCTCCAAATAGAACTGGACAATGCCCAGAAAGAAGCCAGAAGCTACTCTACCGAGGTATGGCTCAAATATCACCATCTTGTTTTTTTTTCGGAAATGCGTTGATAAAATATCTTGATGTTTTGTCCGTGCAGATGTACAGATACAAGAACACTCTTGAGGAACAAAATGAACTTCTTGAAGCTTTGAAACGCGAAAACAAAAGCCTCCAAGGTTTGTCATTTCATTTTTATCCAAATTCTAGACCACTTACTTGGTGTGTGACATCTCTTTCGTTTTTCCCTTAAGGTGACGTCCATGATCTGCAAGAACAACTTGGTGAGGGTGGTAGGAATACTGTTGAGCTCGGAAAACTAAGGAAACGTTTGGAGATGGAGAAGGAAGAGCTCCAGACCGCCTTAGAGGTAAGTGTGCGAGAAAAGGGACAATACAAAGAGCATCGAGGGAAATTTGTACAGATTTTTTAATAATGTATTAAGTTTCATGCTTTCATTATATAAAATGAATAGGAAGCCGAAGGTGCCTTGGAAGCCGAAGAAGGCAAGGTTCTTAAGGTACAACTTGAGCTGACCCAAGTCAGGCAAGACTTTGACCGCAAACTGGCTGACAGGGATGAGGAGATTGACAACCTAAGAAAGAACCAACAACGTCAACTTGATGCTCTTCAAGGATCCCTTGATGCTGAAGTCAAAGCCAAAAACGAGCAGGTAGGATTCTAATTACTGGGATACCTGTGGTATCACAGTCATAAAACGGCTGTACATGTACTGACCCAGAATGCGCTTGCATTTTTTCTAGGCTCGTCTCAGGAAGAAGTTCGAGAGCGACTGCATTGAACTTGAGAACAACGTTGAGAACTTGATGAAGGTAAGTCGAAAACATTATTTATTCTGGGTGCATGGCCAAGATTACTGTAAAAAAGGGACTAAGTATTTGTTCTGATTTCAGGCCAACCAAGAATACCAGAAGAACATCAAGAAACAACAACAGCAAGTGAAAGACTTGCAAGTCATGGTTGAGGAAGAACAACGTGGTCGTGATGATGCCCGAGATGCTGCTTCTCGTGCTGAACGCAAGGCTGCAGAACTTAATTCTGAGTTGGAGGACTTGAGAAATCAACTTGAGCAGGTATAGATCATTGGCATTTATAAGATCATGCAATTATGAGATAATGGTTATTGATTTCTGAAATTCTAATATTGCTATCGCATCTTATTGCAGGCTGACCGTGCACGCCGCGCTGCTGACCAAGAGAGAACTGAGGCAACAGACCGTCTCTCTGAACTCACTAACCAAGTCAACGGCCTTCAACAAGCCAAGCGCAAACTTGATGGACAAGTCAACACCATGCAGGAAGAGCTGGATGAGGCAGAAAACGAGGCTAAAGCAGCTGATGACCGTGCTAAAAAGGCGGCTGCAGAGGTACTTCTTCCACTGTAATATATATACACTTGATTGCAAAAAGGTTGTAGTATACATTTATACATATATSTAATGAGATGCAAGATATCAAATGAGATGCAAAACGTAAAAAGTAACTTATTTGGTCTTCCTTATCTTCTCTTGTATCAGAGACATAAGTATTACACAAAGTAAAGTTAAAAGAGTATTTTCTACAAAATGTAGTGGCTAAGCAATCGTATTTAAGCATGTTTTACGTTCTGCATATCATTTGATGTCTTGCATCTCATTAGGTATCTGTATAAATGTGTACTACAACCTTTCTGCAATCAAGTGTGTGTGTATACATATATATATATATAATAATATTTTATCTAAAATTGATTTTTTTTTTGCGCTTCTCAGCTTCTCCGCGTCCAAGCCGAGCTTCTTGCTGCTCAAGACGCCGCTGGAGCAGCTGAGCGTTCTCGCTTATCTGCAGAACGCATGCAGAAAGATCTGCAACTTAAGATTGAAGAGCTCGAAGCTGCTGGTGGAAAGGCGCTAAAGAACCAGATCAAGAAACTCGAACAGAGGGTAGGCGTCTTTATCAAAATTCACCCACCCAAGCACGCTCTCCTTCAAGTACTTATTTGTCTTCTCTTTCCCAATTAGGTCAAAGAATTAGAACGCGATCTGGAAGGAGAGGCCAAGCGCAGCAACGAAGCTCAGAAGTTGGCAAAGAAGAACGAACGCCGCATGAAAGAGGTTCAATTCCAAGCCGACGAGGACCAGAAGAACTTGAGTCGTGCACAGGAGAATGCCGACAGACTCAACAACAAAATCAAGAAAATGCGCGTTGCTGTGGAAGAAGCGGTAAGCTACTTCCTTCTTTTCTTCTGCCCTTCGTCCTTCTCTTTCAGTGCTTTCCTTCTTTTGTCTTGCGATATCGTTGTAAAAACAATCTTAACAAACATTTCGATTTCTAAGATTCCATCTTTACTCTCTTTTGCAGGAAGCCCTTGCTGCATCAAATCTTGCACGCTACCGCAAGAGCCAGGCCGAACTGGAGGAAGCCGAAGAAAGGGTTGAAACTTTGGAGAGTTCATTACAGAAGGCCCGTGGTCGTGGTGGCGGACGTTCCAGTGGGGTGATGAGGACATCATCACGAGAGGTCTCTATTAGGACTTCCAATTTTAAATTCAATCGCTATTCTAATATATTCTAATTCTGATTCTTCTTTCTTTTCATTCTTTCTAAATCTAAGATTCTCCTAAATTACTTTGAACTGCATGATTTAAGGAATTTCTAGATTAGAYATTTTTCTGTATTTACTCTATATTTTTGAAGCACTAGATCAGTTGTGGAAATATTATGGCGTGTATTTACAAGGAACGCACAAAAATAATATATCTATCTCACCATCATCTCCCATTGGAAAATAAAATGATTTCTTCCCTGGAATGAATTCGTTTAGGTTAAGAACGTTTCGTGGTAGCGATAATCAAATATTTATTCAATAGGTTCAGATTTGGCTGGCGCCCATCTGAAAGTTGACAAACATGTCACTGCTGTCGATAACCTCGAGTAGTAAAACAAAATCCTTCAGCACCAAGGGTAGCATTCTGTGAATTACGCAGAAAAGTCCTTAAACTCTTTGTTTCTATTCATACTGCTCTTTCAGTCAAATTGTCAGAATGGAATCGATTTTGTTATGGTTCATTTCGTCCTTTCCATAATCTCTTTTAATTGGTCTATTTGTAAAGCGATTTAAGAAGGATTAAAATCGAAAGGCTTTATTGACCAAAAAGCTTTCAACAGGCTTACAGGAATAGTTTGGGACTAATTTGGAGTGTTTTGAAGCTTGATCTTATAAAGCGTTTTGAGATTTCTTCGTCGTGCTTAAGTTGAAAAACGTAGATGTGAGCTAATGTGAGCCTGCAGCAGTTGGCCAATCAAAATTAAGCCACAAAATCTCACTTTTCTTCATAAGTGTAAATACAGACCACTTCAATTTACTGAAGTTTCATAAAAGTTTACTATCTCTCCAAATTCCGGCTGTCAAATTCTTTTCTTTGGAGCAATTAGCATAGTTTTAATGACGCCTCTTAGAGTACTTGGGTTCTTAGGAGGCTCTTTTGTAGTCATGCTTTAATTTCAATAACTTTGTCTTCTAATTCTTTAAATGTAAATCTTCATCTTTCTAACTAACATTTCCTATAAATACCTACTTTTTTTACTGTTGTTACTCTTTTTTAATATTATCTTTCCTTATATCCATGAATTAAGTACTAATGACATGTTTGTTTTGCACATTTTTGATATTAGATGATGAGTGAACTGTTATGAAAACTGCGGTCGGGATCATTTCTAATCCATGTTCCTTAATTAACACCCTTGAATTGGCAACAATGCGCCATTGTCCCTCGAGGAAAAGTTTTCGTGTTTTTGGCAAAGAAATTTCACTTGAGTGTTGAAATTCTTTATTCTATTTATAAAATGACTTATATATTTTGATATGAATTATACTGCAGACTTCAAGGCGTGAATAGACAGTGGCACCGTGTACCATTTCCCTTGCAATAGTAGGTACCGCTGATGCAAATGCTGATCCAATCGGACCAATTACAACGGTGCACACTGTCGAGCATGTCTTTCGTTAAAGCTTTCACATTTTATCCATAACAAAAACGTTCCTTAGGCTTTTTAAAATCATATATAACATTTGTCAATTAAACCATAACGAAGTCAACTCGCTGGTCTTCGTTTGTCAATCGATTCTCTTTCTCCAAACTTCGTCCACATAATTAATAACGAAGCCATCTCGATGACCTTCGTTCATTTATCGCTTTTCAATCGATATTCTTTCGTCAAACCTCGTCCACTTAATTGATAAGTAAGCCATCTCGATGGATTCATTTGTTGCATAAGCTATTTCTCGAGAAGTTTACTTTTAATTTCTCTGATTTGCATGAAAATTCATAAACGATACATCTAACTCGAGCTACAGAAAACTGATTGTGCTGCGTAGTGTCTGTCTTATTATCTAGACAACGGTTTCTTCACTCTTCAAGTCTCCTACTTCAATTCATTCTTATTCTTACTAAACATTATTCTATACTAAGTCATGACGTCATATTTATTTTTATGCATATTTTTATATATCTATCTCAATTATTGTTAATTATTATTGATTTTTTTTTTTGTAAAAGTCTTTCTTCATGGGTTGAAATGTTGTATCGTGTGAGGTCCTGGTGGTGGTGGTGGTGAGATTGACGAAGAATGAAAACAAGATTATGATGAAAAAGATGATTATGAGCAGGGCAATGACGATGAATATGAAAAACAGCGGTGGAAATTGTGGCTATGATGGACAAAAAATATTTGACGATGTTAATGGGGATGCGAATTGTGGCTACATATGACATGAAAGATTTTGGTGATAATGATATTGGTGGTGATGTTGATGTTGGTTGACAGAATCTCTAATTCTCAGCCACTTTGAGTGTCACTTCGAGCAAGTCCAATTCTTAGTATCCTTGACATTTCTTTTCTTTTTTTCCAGACATCTCGTAGGGGATATTCAGGAATCAGAAGTGCCTCTTCAACTTCTTTAGATGACGATTAGAAAATAAATATTTGATAAGAATTCACATGGACTTTGACGTCTTGATCAATGTAATCAAATATGAAGCTTAGCACAATTTTATATCTATAACGATTTTCTCTTAGTCTAACCAATTAAATTGCATTTATAGTCCAATCCAATATATTTTTGTATTTCCAATAAAGTTCATAAAGTAATGAGATGGAGTTTGATACTTCATTGTCATTTTGAAAGAATGGCCAATTCTGTGCTGATCAGATATGGGTCATATGTAAGGCCTTTTGTTCGTCTTGATGATTATATAGGTAGTATTAATAGTTTCGAAGATATTTTCTTATTCTTAGATTTGGACATTTTTTCTTGTTATTTCCCCCACCCCAACTAGTTGAAGAAAAAGCATAACCGAGTTTACATCGCACTAGTGCCCTGTTGCTATGACAGTGTCAGTCAGTAGTGTTGTATTAGAAGTGCACTTATAAAAACATTTTCTAGTAATGTATCTGTTGTTTTTCATTATTTAGTTTAAGATTTACCCCGCAGGCTGGTGCTGCACAATGAGACACAGCCAGCTGGTTCCCCTTTGACTGGGTACATTGCACCAATTTCCAACCCCCTTAAAACAACCACTTACTGAGGATGTAATGAAACCCTCGCAGTGACCACCCCCTAGTATCTGGCCTTTACTAATGATTTCTTAATGGTATGATTGTGGGATGGTGATCCAGGGTGTGCAGTGGCGGATCCAGGAATTTTAGCAAGGGGGTGACTATTACAAAGGTTTTACTAGGAATGCGAGGAAAAGGGGTGGCTTACTAAGGATAATGCTGAGAAATTTAAGTCTAAAGGGGATGGCTAACGTGGCCACGTGAAGGTCTAACCATCTGTAGATGTTCAGTTAAAGGGGGACTATACGAAAATCGAAATCCAAATTTAATTGTTCCCCCCCCCCCCCCACGAAATATTCAGTTATGGAGAATGGATGTCAACGATGACAATTATCCAGGAGCTCGAGATATTGGGCACTACTCGGGATATGACGTCCAAAATGTTGAGACTCGTGGATAATCTGGTAGAGTGTCGGGAAGTCCCAACTGAAATCCCAGAATCTAAGTAAAAGGTGTTTTTCACCAKCTTATTGACCACTCTTAAAACTCCAGTATATGCGCTGGTACTTAGCAGTTCAGAGTTGTTAGACCTTGAGCTAACACCGAATCATGTCGCGAAGTAAATAGCAGCATGAACCTGATCACTCCATCCGGACCGTGGCCTCGGGAAGATCATGCATGACTAAAGAGTACCCACATCCTGATGTTAAGCCGACCATGAAATCATCTTATCAAGCTGTTCATATAGGGTAAAACATTATTAGTCGGCTTCCCTCGCAGAGGCAAATTCTGTCCTGAAAATGAGCAGAGGACTGAAGGTGAAACAGATTTTTGGTTCAGTAATTCTACATCCAAGGAAAAACTCATGCCAAATATAGAATCATCCTTCTATATTTCTATATATTTATGGGCACAAAATGGTGACCGAGTTTTGTTTATTTATACCCTGCGAGCAGAGGATTTTTTTAAACCCTCAACCCTCTCCCCGACCGTTGGGAGATGGGAGAGAGTTTTAAAAAAATCCTCTGCTCGCAGGGTAGTTTTTTTACGGCGTTTCAACAACATTTTGCTTTTTATAGTCCAACAAGCTTGGTCCGAGCTCTAGTTCAGGTTTAGGTAGTTGGGAAAGCGTCAGAAACGGTTGATTAAAATAATTTTTTTGGTCCATTCGATTGATGAAAAAWAAATAAATAAAAAAACAAGAAGGGTTTCCTCTGAGGTCTGCCGGAAAAGAAGCCGCTGACATTGTCACGTAGCGGTGAATTTAATATGTCTCACCTGACAGTTCTTTTATCATTTAAATGTACCGAACTGAATATATTTATTTTTCCAGCAGTGACCTTTGTATCCAAACAACTCGTTATCTTCTCATTGCTCGGGAGTTATCTGTTATTTTGATGAAATTAAAGAAAGCTTGGTCCGGGTGGTTGACTGAAGCTTGAATTTCTCTATTGTTCATTTGGCTTCAACTTCTGCCCTTAATCCACTCTTCTCAGTATCAATGCAGTCCGCTGAGTCAGTGTATTTCTAGTGCGACCAGCTATGCATTTCAACGCTACCTTAACAGTAATCCATGCCTTGGACGACAGGAAAGAGAAAAGACTTTATTTGAGGTATTCTAAAGAAGACAAGAAGAAGAAAACTAAAGTGGTGAGTGTTGTTTGCCATACAACATCTTGGGTTTCAAATTGAGCTCAAAATAGATTTCTTCGTTGCTTCATTTGCATTTTTGACTTTACAGCTATTGTTCAATATGTTTGATTGAATAATTCAAAATCATAGCGTGAATAATATCATGCAACGTTGAAAGCTTTATTAAAATAGTTCAGTACAGTAAATTAACCAAGAAAAACTTCTTATGCTACTTAGATTGCACAATGACCTTGACCGTATAAAAATCCATTGACTCTTACCTTGCAAGACTGGACACTCTAGTCTTTCATTGTCTGTTCTATTCTAGTTGAGTCCGGCGTTTAGTTGAAGAGTCTACATCTTTCAGCTATTTTCATTTTTGATTATTATTCTTATTCTTAAATTGTAATTTAATTTTTAATCTTTTAACGGTTTATCACCAGTTTCAAATGACAATATGTCCTGTAATCGTTTCTTTAACCGGCATGCATCTTTTATTTATTATATTAGCATATGTTATCATTGAGCATATTTTCATGAAATTTCTTTCTTTTTTTTACGCGTACAAATAGCTTTCCTTTGATGACAAAAAACTGAAGGTCCTGTACTCTAGCACGTGTGACTTCAAGGGGCTTCAAGGGAGGTCTGACAAGTTTTATAAAAACATATCTAGAAGACCTTCTTCTTCTGAGTTCATCGAGATTTTTTAAAAGTAAATTGTGCATAGATTTTTATGCATTGTAGGAATTTTGGTTGCATATTTATTTTTTTGGCTCAACCCTTGTACGTTATTTTTTTGCGTATTGTTAGATATTTTCTTCTAGCAGAAGAGGTAGCCTCCTTCGCAGCCGTTCTTAGGGTCGTCACGCAACGTTTCCGTGACGACCCTAAGAACGGCTGCGAAGGAGGCTACAGAAGAGGTTGCACGATATTTTTTTTAAGGTTTAAGTGCTTGCTAGATATTTTTGGGGGGTTTTACGCAACCCTCCCACCAACTATCTAATGGTCAGTCCCTTAGCTCGATTTAGAGCGATGTTTCCCTACGATGAAATTTATAGCAGGAATCCCACTGACTTGGCTAGTTGTAATTGCCATTCACACTGATATATTTCCCAGTGATATCAAATCTACTTTTTAGCCTCAAAAATATATAAACTGAATCTAGTCTTTTACCCACCCTTTCAGGATCCCTTTTCTATTTTTTTTTTCAGATCGAGTTTTTAACGAAAAAAAAAAAAAAGAAAAAAAAGAAAAAAAAGAAAAAAAAAACCCGAATACGACAATGCATTTATACTAACAGTGAATGAACCGAATGTCCTGGCTTACACGTTCATTCTCTTCCACTTCATAGGGTCTGGATATTATGCATTGAATGAGTGTAAATTTTTCATTTACTCTGCTCTACCAAAACGCGCAACCAAAACCTACGCGCAACCAAAACCTTTCAGTTAGCAGATTTTGGATGAATGAAAAGTCATTTCCTGTACAGATATGCCGTCACGTCACCGTGACCTTGAAGTATCCGCGCATTTTAATTGGATGACCATCAATCACGTGCTCCGTGATCGTTTCGACACAGGAAATCCATTCAGTCATTGAGAAATAAATGTTATTTAACTAAAATAGGGAGTTGACTGAATAATTTTTTTTTTTTTACTTACGGAAAGTGTGGTTAGCGTATATGTCGTTCTTGATCTTAAGTAGCGATTTCCGAACAATGCTTTCTGTTAGTAAGGAATTTTGACTTTATTTTAATATATAGTAACCAGTTCCCTTACAGTTACCCATGAAATGTGCAGCGAGATATGTGTTGCAGTCATATTTGCAAGTCTGCTCCAAGAATACAAAGGTTGTGTCATCCATGAAGTACCTGCATTTAGATAGCCAGCAGGATGCCACTACTTGCACCTCAAGTAAACGTGTTATTTGTTTAACCATCTACAGAAAGAGGAAATCCATGAAAGATATAATGAGAAAAATCCAGTTAAACAAGTCAAACCAGAAAAAGATGGACATAGGTCTAAGGTAATATTATGTATATTACGAGTATATTATGAGTGTCTGTCCTTTTAGTACCATGTCTTTGCTTGCATGGCGTGAAAAGCCATTAATCTATCCAGAAAGCGCAGTAACCCGCTTTTTACCAAGGTCTAGCAGGTGACTAAATCTAAATATTCTATCTCTAAACTGATGTGTTTGGTTGCCAATGTTCTTTTAAATGGGATACCTGGAAGGAGGGGGATGTACGCGACAGGTCACCAGGCCCAGAAGAGTTGTGCTGCCGGCGATGTACGCGACAGGTCACCAGGCCCAGAAGAGTTGTCCGAGAGACACTGGGTACTATTGCGATAGAACTAAGATAGTTAACACAGCACGTGAACTTTAGTTATGAAATTTAGTTATTAAGAGGAATATGGGAGATTGTTATTGAGTTTTTCTTTTGGATTCGATAGGGACACATTCGGTAAGTCTATTATAGTTTGTATTAGATCACACAGATTGATTCTAAGAATATCTTTGATTGTATTTATAGTGAACCGCACATCGATACACGACACATCGACGCATCAACACAGCATACTTTCGAAAATTTCTATCTTATGGAATAATAACGACATGAGAKATAATGAATCTTCGTTTAATCTGATTARRAAATAGATGTATGTATTGAATGCGAGTTGCATGAAGGACCCAATAAATATAGATTGATGAAAGCATAGTTAATATCGATGAAAGGCAAGAATATTTTCTACAGGGGAAGGCCTAAAAACCTGAAATGCAAGTTGCCAAGTGACTTTCTTTTTCTTCTTCAGAAAGAACACTCTTTTTACCAGATATTTCGGCTTGGGTTGTTCGTTGGGATGTGCATCGTCTTATTTACAGTTATGATTGTAGCAGGTATCTTTATCAACGTTATATGATGCAGATTGTGCGCTGCTATGAAAGTACATGATGAATAGGCCCTTTGCAGCTCAGTAATCACGTGCTGATTAATTCATTGAGAGCAAATGAAAAAACATCTTGATTCCCATGGGTGAAATATACTGGTGAGCAAACAGAATTTCTGCAACCTGTTTCGAAAGATCGCTAAGAAAACTTCATTTCGTAACACACTGGATACACATCGTTTTATTCAGTGCTTTACAAGTAGCTAAAAAGAATCACCAATTTAAAATAAAATAAAAAATTTTGCTCACCACTACAGACACGTGACCGTTAACTGCAAAGGGCCTATTAGGGAAATCTACCCAGACATTGCAGAGTTCTTGGGTTGTATCATGTTACGTCATAGCGGCCACGTTTGTAACGACAACAAAGCATCCCCAATTAGCTTGTCCTGTTAAATCAACCAACATTGCGGATGCTCAATTAATTGGTTGCACCTCAAGAATACGGGTCAGCGCGGTAAACAGAAAATTCGCAAAAAACATTACTTTATTGCCGGTAATGTTGCGGGGGGGGGGGAGAAGGAGGGAAAAATAACGCTACGGCCCATTTTTCGTTTTCTGTAGCGAATGCCAGCCTGAATGCATAAACTTCATGACATTATTAATAGTTTCCTTTCCATTTCTAATGACGATCATTTTACCCTCTGTATTCATTTTCTAGCTATCACGTCAGAGCGAGACATCCAGTGGGAGCCAGCATTTCGAATGTACCGGGGCTTATTTATGTTTATTCTGTCGTTCTTCCTCTTTGGTATGAACATCTGTGGATGGAAAGCTGCAGGGATTAACCATGCTAAGATTATTGAACTCGACCATGGACACCTTAGTGCTATACAAATTTTAGAGGTAAAAATGCGATTAACTGTTTCATATAAAAATCTGAAAGTGAAGGCCAGCTAGGTGGCTCGCGCTCCAATTAGGTGAATTGAATTTGTTCGAATATCGCGTACTTCATGCTCTGTTTTGCTGACTGAGTTAGTCTCGAATTTTTTGTGCAGAATTTGTTTCTTCCAGTGAAAGTGTCCGTATACGTAGTTACAGCTACGGTACTATACAATAAGGCTACACGGCTGTGAATTTGAATTATCCTATCCCACGCATACGAAATCTGCCAACACTGCACCAAAAATTACATTTACGTGGATGAAACGTAAATAATCAGAGATAACTAGCTAAAAACTAGTGTGAGCTGCGTC
>NW_022261338.1:3895-19086 GCF_009602425.1 Actinia tenebrosa | reverse complement strand
AGAACAAGGTGGGCAAGAAAACGAAAGAAACAATCAAAAGACAAAAGAGTGGGTTAGTTAAAAGCAAAGATTTACTCTTTTATCATTACGTAAATAATCATATTCTCAATTATAATTTTTATGATTTTATTTATTTATTATCCAGAAAGCCACATTCTTTGCAGTTGTCTGGGGTATTAGTGTAGTGTTATTTATCTTCTCTCATCAATTCGGCGTATCAAGATATTTCCATCCTTTGGCATTGACGTGTTTTCTGATTATTTTCTTCGCGAATACCCTGAAAGTCTCTCATCGCAGCGCAAGGTTTTGGTTGATACGAACACTGGTAAGTCACAACCTATTTTATCTCTTTATTCTATGAATTTTCACGGCAGCCATACTTTAGACAAGATGATAGAAATCGGCGTTCTACTTGTGAAATGGACTCTACTAATTCGACGATACGGCGGTCTTGCCAGGGGCAAAACAAAACAAAAAAGATGACGAAAGATATATAGAGTTTCATATGCTTTTCTTTTTTATGGATGAAAGTGATCGATGTGTCGTCTTCATTCATCTTTTGTTGTATTCTCTTGTGGTGAGCTGTTAGTATCAATCGACATTATTGCTGTAACAAGGCTTTGTTTGCCCCTGAAAGACCCATGATGCCTTGCGTTCCAAGATGGCCGCTGTATCTTCGAAGTAGTCCATTGAATCAAAATCTGTTTTCTTACGACAACATAGCATAACATTAATACAGATTCTGTATCAATGGAAAAACACCAGATACGGGGGTGCCGTGCATGGTCATCATGGTAGCATGTCCAGGCATTATGATTGGGCAAGAAATTTTCCCCACCTTAGCTTTTGATTCCAATGTTCAGGCGAAACCCTCCAGTGCTACGCAAGAACGTTTCCCTCATAGAGCAGTTTTCGTATGACTGTGAAAAGCTCACGGCACGAACACGGTCATGACACAGCAAGGGATACGCCAGACCAATCACATTGCACGAGAATTTACTCTTGAGAATTTACAAATGTCCGAAACACGGCTCGGAACATGGCGCGGACTGGTCACGCCAATGTCAGACCAATCACATTGCGCTAGATAAAAACCCCCAATCAAAATTCTAGGAAACAACACGGTCGCGGCAAGGCACGCATACGGCACCGACTTTTTCACAGTCATAAAACTTCTCTAGAGGAAATCAGTCTTGTTCAAAAACATTACAAACTAACAGCCCATGTTGTGTTTCTGTTCTAGTGGCGCGTGCTGACAACACCATTYCATCCGGTTGGTTTTGCGGATTTCTGGTTGGCAGATCAGTTAAATAGTTTGGTTGTAGCAATTCTTGACATGGAATACATCGCGTGTTACTACGCCTTGGATTTCTATTCTGTTCAAGGTATACCTTATGTATATTGACATGTTATACACTTATTTCCAAACGGTCCGGTGCCCAGCAACATGAGGCAATACTCCCAATTCGAGTTCGCCTTTGCTCAGTCTTAGCCTCGATTGTGTACAGATGTGTTCTTTTCATCTATTTAGGTCCATTGTATAGTAAGGAATGTACGCACTACGGAACAATACGAGTTGATTAAAATGTCACGGGTTTTGGTTGAATAGCTGAATATTATAACGCACAACCGAGACTAAGGCTGAGCAAAGAGAGAGAACTCGAAGCTGGAGTGGAATGCAACCCATAAGACGTAGAAGGCGAGAATGAGTGAGAGGGACAAAATCAATCGTCTTTTTATTCACGAGGGTAGCACTTAATAGCCAGTGGCTAACAAGCCTGTGGCCCTCATTCCGTGTTCGTCCGGAATTCCGTGTTGAAYTTAGGAGTTGATTTTTGCGGAGGGAGGAAAACCAGAGAACCCGGAAAACCCTTGTATCACAGGAGAGAACCAACAAACAACTCTACTCATATACGACACAGATCCCGGCGGGATTCGAACTCGGGTCGCATTGATGAGAGGCGAGCGCTCGCACCACTACGGCACTACGCTGCGATTTTATGGGATTGATAGCCATTAAACGCTTTGGCCAGTATTGATGGTTTTCCAGTATTCCCAGGGGAGTGAAAGAACAAAAGTCATGGCGGCCATGTTGGATGATATAATGAAAGAGTTCATTGGCAAGGATTTTATTAAATTGATGCAAGATGGCGGCTATGACGTCATGTGCAAACGAAGAATAAGAAAAGTTCACAAGAAAAAAACAAAAACAAAAAAAAAAAAAAACCAAAAAAAAAAAATACAAACCGGTATACACTCTTTTCGTTGCGTCAATGCGGCTGTGATCCTTGACTACAGACTACAGACTTCTTACATTTTTAGCCTAGTTTACAAGAGCAAATGATTCACAAGCGTTAACTGCAATGTAAAAAATGTACAACTTGAACAATATCAATGATTTGAAATCCCACGGACGACTTTTAATGGTATATGTGGATTAACCCTTGCATGCAGCACATGCAGGACATAACGATAGGTTTCCAATTCTTAGGAGATTGAAATTTTCTTTTCTTTTGTCCTACAAATTGAGCTGCTTTGACGTTACATGCAAGGGGTCTATAGCTAACTTATGAATAAACTAAAATGTATAAATGAGTCTGCGATCATCGAAAATGGCATCTATATAACTGAATCAGAAAGACGACTATATAGTAGAAGTGTTGTCGTATAGTGTTGCTGCTATAATCATGTCTGACTATTCTTTACAGATAGAGCACGGTGCGGCAGTAAGTTGTACGGTATTCGACCTCTTGTAGCCTGCTTACCGGCCTGGTGGCGGTTTTCACAGAGTTTACGGCGATACAACGATACCAAACAAAAGTTTCCACACTTAGCAAACGCTGGCAAATATTCAACTACGTTTTTTGTTGTGTTTTTCTCCACGATTGTCACCACTCGAAAAGGTTAGTACAAAACAGCAACAACATCCAAAAAAAGAATATACCTGAAGTGAGTGCAGTCAAGGAAAACGTGAAAGGGGTGACTTAGAAACTTTCTTGGCTGACGTGACCTGATTGGTCCCGTGAAGGCCCGTTTGCAGGCAGCTGCGACTTGTCGGACCTCATTCTTCGTCCGACTGCATCGGGAAGCAAATCGTGTGTGTAGCTAGCTTAGTACCCGATTTCATTGCTTTGTGAAAAATTGGGCAGATATTAAAATATCTATGACAGTGCTAAACATTTTGTGAATCGGGCAGATTCAATTTCCTCGGATTGGGCTTGTATCGGGGCTCTAAACTACAAGCACGATTTGCGATTTGTTTCCCTATTGTGTCAGGCCGATGACTTGGCCCGACAAATCGCCTTGAGCGCGTATTTCCCGCTAGTCTACCTCGAAGACGTTTTATTGTCTCTTACGGTCCACGGGGGGAGGGAGGGAGGGAGAGAGGGAGGGAGCGATGGGAGACTAATTTCCCGCTTAACATATTAAAATTGTTAAAGAATGTATTTATAATTTTTTTTCAGAGGAGACTGGATCAACACAATTAGACTTTTATTTCTTCGGCTGGGTGGTGTCTGCATTTGTTAGCACTTGTTATACGTTTACTTGGGACATTAAGATGGACTGGGGATTACTTCAAAGGGAAGACAATTTACTTCGGACCAGACGAATGTTTAAACATAAGGTATGTGAAACGTCTTGCAATGCTTGTATTGACTCTTATATTAACCATCCGAGATTGAGGAAAAAACTGGTTCGGGTTGACATTGTAGTGTTTTTCCGTTGGGACTGTTTTAGAGGCCAAAATAGACGCCATCTTGGAAAATATCTCTCAGAGCGCCGCAACGTCAACTCTACCCAGTTTTTTCTCAACCTCTAGCTAGATAGATGGCTTGCATTAGGTGCTGATGGAACAAAACTCGCTCGTCTTGTAAAACTTAAACTAACTGCAGTGCTTGACAGTAACTTTCTTAGACACTATGCAATAAGCTTGTGAGTCTATAACTGATCCACTAGCCCAGCATAGTAATGTACTACCTTAGATTATTTATAATCCAAAAAACCCACTAGGTCTATCAACTACTGAGTACTGATTTTCACTAGCCCGGAGCAAAGATTTACCAGTCCCAGATTAGAGGACCAGCCTTAGCGTCGAGCACGTTCACTGCAACTTGAAGCTAACTTTAACTGTAAAAGGAGGGCATATAGAGAGACCAAAGAGTTGGAGTATTCTTCAAACCACCATCAAAGTTGAATAGATTTTTTTTAAATTTAAAAATTGTTAATTTTTTATTATTTTTGCCATTATAGGGAGCATTCATTTTTAGGAGGGGGTTGGGCCGCAGGAATCCCTAACTTTGGGCCCCCTGGATTCCTTCGGTCCACCCTCCTCCTAAAAAATGAATGCTCCCCGCTTATACTTTTGCTTAAAATCAAAAGATGATGACGAATGTTCCTTCAGAGCAAAGTTGTTTATTTTATTTCCGCAGAGTTTCTACTATTTTGGTATGGTCAGCGATCTCGTGCTTAGGTTTTCATGGATTCTAACCCTATCAGTTGGTGAGGCAGGATTGTTTAATTCAGAGGTCTTAGTGGGGTTTTTAGCTGTCGTTGAATTGTTTAGGTAAGTGGAAGATCTTGCTTTCTTGCTTGCTTTCTTGCTTGCTTTCTTGCTTGCTTTCTTGCTTGCTTGCTGGCTGGCTTGCTGGCTTGCTTGCTTGTTTGTCACACACTTTTAGTTCTATTACGAACCTTTTCGAAAACGAAAAGAACAATTATTTTGATAAATCAAAAAATTTTTAATTGGAATTTAAATTTTTACTTCTTATTGCAGGAGGTTTATTTGGAACTTCTTTCGTGTCGAAAATGAACACATTCATCGGACAAAATGCGTTGTTATTGACCATAACATTGAAGAATTACAAGAATATGAAGAAGAAGAAGAAGAAACCGGGTCTCAAAATTGAAATAGCTATGACTTTCATGAAAACAGAATTATTAGTGAATTGCAGAAAAGAACAAAAAGGAAGGAGGAGAAAAAGATGGAAAAATTGTTAATAAAATATTTAATTAATTTGTCATCATGATTAGCGTGCTTGCATCGAGTTTTGGTTGCACGCGGCAGATTGTTTAGCCCCGGCTAAACGACGAAACATGTTTTCTTAGATGTCAGGAATAATCGCAATTTCGTACACAGACCCTGCGTTTCTTCTGGCCTGCGGCGAAGAACAAGGGTTCTGGCATAATCCATTTTTTAAGACCAGGATTTCTTGGACTTGCGGTATAATAGTTCATGTTCTAAAAGACTTGCCAAAAATTAAAAAGTATGTTCCTGATTTCTAATTTTTATTTTGATCGAAAATAAACACAGAACTGTGTTTGAAAGCATAATTTTCATTGATAATATTTCACTTCCGGAAAACTGCGCATGCGCCAAAAAATGGAGTCCTCGTTCTTCGCCGCAGGCCAGAAGATACGCAGGCTCTGGGTACGAGATTGGAATAATCGGGAAACCTGTTTATTCAAAACCGGTTTGCGCATGCGCATGTCCAAATGTTTTGAAAAGATCGAGCGAGCGTTGCTACGTAACGAACTTTTAGAATATCGACTTGCGTGGCTAAACAAAGAAACATCGGGAAACATTGTTTCCATGCGTCTCGGAAGCATGGAATGTTTCTGCCGCACAGCAGAAACATTCTTATAGCGCGTCTTAAAAACAAAACTTGTTGTTTTTGTACGCAGCAATGTTTTGCATGTGGCTAAACTTGGAAACATCAGGGGCACGTAGGCGGTAAACCTGTTTCTTGAAACACGTTTTCTCTTTTAGCCAGGGCCCGAGCGGAGTCGTACGAGGCGTAGCCGGGTGCGAATCCTGTCTTCCTAAGTGATCAAGCATCCAACGAAGTCACTTGTAATAAAATCATTAAAACAAAAAATAAATGAATAAATAAATGCAAAAGTAGCCTCGAATTATGGTTGTAGATCTGTTCAGGTCTACATTCACTGATGGTATTCACCTAATATACGCCACGTCATGCTACATGGCCAGCATTTTTGAGAGCTGCAAAATAAAAGCAATTATAATAGAACTGATCCACGAAGTGAATGACGATGGTAACTTAGAAGTAATATCGAGACTATCTTRTAGACTTCAACGAAATCTCGAGTCACTGTGGAATCCACTGTTAATCAAGTGAAAAGAATTATTAAAAGAAAGCTATCCTTTGTACTGAACAGCAGTTCATCTCTTAACAAGAGTTCCGAAAGATTTTCAGTTCTATCTATTCTTCCATTATTCTGGGTTTTGCTAGAGCACAAGAGATCCCAACGAAGACTTTTACAAAGCGTCACTGCTGGACAGAAGAATCTGTAAATGATTTTTAATAGGCAACCAATGGCATGCTTTCACTTTTGGCAGATGCCTTAGCTAAAGTCTTGGACGGATAAATGTCGCTATCTTTTTATGAAGGAATTTAACCTTATAACGATAAATAAATACTTTATTGACGTGTCATAAAAATCTAATTTACAGAGTAGATTATTTCTGTCAAAAGAATACCCAAAATTATAAATATGAGTTACCTAATATTTTTTCCGAGTTCTCTATCACTAGGGCTTTCTGAAAAAAATATCAGGGAGAATATTCCATAATTTTTGATATACTTTTGATATACTTGTATATATATCAAAAGAGTCAAAGTACATACTGCACTTTGCAAAAATTATGCAAGTGAGATGAATTCGATACATCGGGTGCATTATGGGTYAAATACAATGTTTTTCGGTGAAATAGTGGGTTGTATTGCATGGCTAAATCTATGTACAGTAATTAAAAATAACTTTGCTACTGCCATTTAACCATTTAACCATACCCATTTAACCCAGTTTCTGTACCCATAATTATATACCAAAGTATTACTAAACTCAAGTACAAAAGTCGAACACATGAGATCGAAGGTGGTGGGCTAAAAACTTTGTACGACAACATTGGAATTTTTGTTGGCACATCATAAAGAGGCACTACCATTTTTGACCCTCTTCCCCCTTACCACTTGTTGATACTTTCTGATACTTGAGTAATCCACCCCATTTGATACCCGTCAATGTAAAGCTGACCCCTTCAGTTATCTATAAACCATGTGACCCCCCTCAATTCCGGTAGATAGTGACCAATAGTCCCTTAGTCAGAAAGTATGGGATCTTTTATACAAAGTTTTAACAAGGCTGAAAAGGTATGTTTTTCATCATAAAAATTATAGTTGTTGTATGTGAGAAATAATTTGCCTTTCTCTAACTATTTCTTGATCCAGTACATTCTTATTTTTTTCCGTAACAAAACCCGAAGAGTTTCCTAGGTTTCTTATTAGTAATATGCACTACATGCCTCTACATGAGACCCAAATAAATTAAAAAAGAATAACATATAAAAAAGAAAGAAAGACCTGCTAGCTAGCTAACAGTTAGTTACCATTGTGTATATTAATAAACATTTCACGGCTTGAATTCATTTAGAGATTCAGCTGAATCATCTGCAAGATGCATTCTGGTCTTGCATCGCATGGGGCTCTTTTGTCAGTCATACCTCATACGGTGTTGTTTGTGATAGACTTGAACGGAATATGGTTTAACACTAGAGACTGAGAGAGTCTATAAAACCAGTGTCATTCCAAAGTTACCCAATTCCATAGCTTAGCCAAACGTCAACTCATAATGCCTGGCTCACTCGTACTATGGATTATTTCTTACACTTTGTTCATAACGTGCTACATTTCTGAGCTACTTTTCGCTCAAGACTGGCAGTTACCATTTAATGGCATCCACTCTCAGTCTTCTTCCTACTTTAAACGCATACCCAACTCCTGTATAGACGCCCAGAACATAACGTCTTCGAGTGTTTACACGACTTTTGATTGTCAAATGATGTGCACTCACAAACCAAGGTGCTTGTCGTTCAACTTTGGACTCCAAGAAAATAAGGAGGGTCATCACGTTTGTGAGCTTTTTGACGTGACAAAGTATGGTGACAGCGCGCTGATCAAGACTGACCTTTATGATTTTTACACAGTTCCTTCAGGTAAGTAATTATAAGAAAGTGAATTATAGTATAGAATAGAAAAGCGACTTTATTTCACGAGGGTGACGCATGGAAGTAACGATTAACTAAAATCAGACTGATAATGACTAGTGCCTCTTGAAACTCAGTGACAGATACACGGAACAACAAAAGTCATACTCTCGTAAATTCACCTTCGATCATGGATCAAGGGCCACAGGTTTGTTAGCCAATGACTATTAAGTTTTACTCTCTTAAAAACAAGGTTTTTTTTCTCAAAATATACATGTATAACCCATCAAATTTTTACGCGGAAACCCTAAAAAAATTAACGCACGGCAATAAGCTGCAACAATGAAATTCAATGTAAAATAAACCTTCTAAACCGAAGAACAATCTCACTGGCGGCACTGTAGGAATTATGGGCACACTTGGGAAAATTTATGGGAATATTTCTTAGAAGCGTTCTATTTGAAAAGGAATTATGACTTTTTGAAAAGGGATTTTTTYCCATTGCGGATTGGCCTTGAAAGCGCAACTCTTCGAAAATGGATACGTGTGGACGGGAAAAAACAATTTGGAAACGTTACGTGGACGGGGCGTTTAAGTTTGGGCGGACCGAGACTACAGTAAGACTTTTCAAAAAGATTCGTCTAAAACCAAAATTTTCACGACTAGGTTAAGATTGAAGTTTCATAGTGCATAATATCCGTATAATATATAGAGACTAGAAGTTCTAATTGCCTTTATTGAACGGGGCTGAAAATCATCCAGTCATAAATGAATAATAAACTGTTGTCAGTATACCTTTAGGAGTCAAGAAAAAACTACAATATATACACGTGTATAATACGTAATATATATAATATATTATTGATAATGAAATGAATTATACTTAACTGTATTAATATATAATAAAAAATATTTTTTCATATCTCTCAAAATATGTTGTAATTTTAGCTTTTCCAAGCAAAATTAATAGTTGAACTTTATAAAAGTCTAAAAATACTATGATTGAAGTCGGGATTCATAATAATACTTGAAATATTACGTCTCTCACTTTAAGATGTTTCAAAAATTTTAAGTCAGAGACAATCATTTCAAGTATTATTTATATAAGTCTTTCTATGAGTTTTTAAATGTAAGTTGTTAAACATTAATGACTATCAGGAATTGCATTTGATTATAGAAATATTGCATGTTGTATCACTTGTCACTGTACGAAGCCGCTACCCTTTGCTTGGACTGCATGGGTAGTCATAATATCTCCAGATCACAGACCGTTATCACACGGCAGCCATTATTCTTATGAGTTGTTGTGTAAGTCGTATATTCTCAAGCACTTGAACGCGAGGCTACGCTTTGTGGACTGATGTATTGTTCAAACCATCATGATGGCTGCCGCGTGAAAAACGCCCTCTGTCTAGTCTCCTGGAAATAGGAAGAGACTGGGAACGAGGGTTGAAATATTACTCTAATTATTAAATCCATCTCCATCACATGAAAGATCACACTAAAGTTCATGATTAAGTTTATCGAATTTTAGAACGTTTGGGCAAATACTGACTCTATTGGCAGCTTAAAATATCGTAAAAAAAGAGAGAGAGAATGTATGGTTTTTGGGCCCGGGACTAGGAGTATTCATCCAAACAGCCTCAAACTCGGTAATAGACCCGACATATTTGCCTCCTCATGGTGTATATGCACTCAATTGTAAAATCCTAGTCAGGTTCAAAATATATATAGAAAATAGAACATGAGAAGAAAGGTATTCTGGGAAAGGATATAATTATCCTCTGAGGTATTCATTGGATTTGAAATACACAGTTGATAATTCAGTAGTCTGCTGCACTACAGAGCAGGTGTCCTTGTGATGGGTGTGAGGAAGATTCGGCGTTTTGGGGTTCCTGTTTCGACTATGTGCCCGCGAGAAAAATGGGACCTAGCAAAAAAGGGAAGGTGGGGGAGGGGGAGAAAGAAGCCTGCCACCTCCCCCATTCGCTTCTTTTTTGCTCGGTTTCAATTCTCGCTCGTTCCAAATTTCCAAAGTTCCCCAAAARCCGGTTTTTCCCCAAACTCACCAGAACGCCTGCACTTGCTTTGCAGGCTAATAATTCAGCTGAAACATGTGTTATAAGCCTACATACTTTTGTCAGTCCCGGCGACACATAAACATTCCCTGAGTTGTATCACTAGAAATGATCCCCATCACAAAAAAGATCATATATAGAGGATATTACATGGGCGCGCGGAGATACGAATTTTATCTTCGAGTGTTGAAAAGATCTCTCACGAGTGAGCGTAGCGAACGAGTTAGAGATTTTCAACACGAGAAGATAAAATTCGTATCTCCAAGCGGCCATGTAATATTCTATTTATTATATGATTATCAATGAAGTATGTTTTGGTTTTTTCAGGCAATTCTTTCCGTGTATTTTTGAATAGCCATCGCAATGGTGTTATCTTCACACGTGAAAATAACATGTTATTTTCACGTGTGAAGATATCAATTTTTCGAARTAGAAAAAAATAGATATTTCATTGGTAATTATATAATAAAAATAGATATTTCATTGGTAATTATATAATAAATACTAATATTATTACTATGCTATAAACATAAAAAGAATTGAAGGCACAGGTATCCCGCTTTGGAAGGGGAAAGGCCTCTTCATCATATATAGATATATATCCTTAAACCTTTCCAACCACTATTTCCTGTAAAAGGTTATAAAATTGTGCTTTAGATGGTGCGGGTCAATAGAATAAGATTCGATTAAAATGCTCAATATTACGAAGACCGATTTATTTATAGCAAAACATGTTTTGGCATATGTGACTGAATGCCACTATCGATCAGTCAATTCAATTCAACTAAAGTTTTATAATTGAACGACATCTAGTTAAAAGATCATCTTTTTTACCAGTTCCACGTTCCTGTAGTCACGCCAAATCTCTTGGATACGACGAAACCAGAAACTACACTATCAACCCAGATGCAAGTGGAAATGCGGACACATTCCAAGTATTCTGTGACATGCGTGACAAAGATGGTGTTGGCGTGACAGTCGTGAGTCACGACAGCGAGAATCGAAATTTTGTTTCCGGATGTGAAAAGCCAGGATGTTACGGACGTGACGTAAATTATGATGGAATATCTGACGTCATTGCACAGCTGGGAGCACTGACAAAAGTCTCAACCCACTGCGAACAGTACATCAAATATGAGTGCTATGGTTCAATGATAAGTACCTAATAGTATTAATTATTTTAGAGCGTAGAGAGATGTTGAGATGATTGCATGGTCAAGTACGACGAGTAAATGTTTTGTTTTCTATATTGTCATGGTTGACAGTATTTTATATTTATTGATTCCCTTTACATTTCATCCCATGCCTGGCTCGTGTCACGTGACGGGAGTCGACTGAATTACTGGGGTGGTGCTCCTCCTAACAGTGGAAAGTGCGCATGCGGTGTGGCGGAAAACTGTACTGGTGGCAGGCGCAAGTGTAACTGCAATATAAACACAATGGAGTGGCATGAAGATTTTGGGCTTTTGAGCTACAAGGATGACCTGCCAATCACGATGCTGAGGTTTTTAGTCTTACATTTCTCTTTTGTTTTGCTTTTGTCGAACTATGCAATGATATGCAAAAACTTTGATCATTTTATAATCCAAAATAAGTTTACGTCAAATTGAAAAAAGCGTCCAAAAATGAAAATAATATCTGTATTAGTATATATCATCTTTTGCAAGATAATCGAAAAATGTCGGTCTCTACCGTCAAAACAGTGAAATAACCACACTATAATAATAATAATAATAATAATAATAATAATAATAATAATANTTGATAACACTATTCTACTTTTCTCCTCTTAATTCCAATTTGTTATTTTTATTTTTATATGATAACGTTCTCGCAATAAGATGTTTTTAGATATAATAATAATAATAATAATAATAATAATAATAATAATGATAATAATAATAATAATAAGGTTTGTTTAAAAAAGTAAAATTATTCCTATTTGTCATTTGTTATTTTCATTTTTATATGAAAACGTTCTTGCAACACTGAGTCCTTTTGCAATAACAGATCACTGACCCCAATCCCTTGAAAATAGAAGATGTGTCAAAATGAACACCAGAAATGAAAAGGGGCAGCTCAACATTAGGGCGCATGCAGTAAAACCATGAAGTAAAACCGAAATTGATACCCGACAAATAGTAGCTATTTAGTGACTGATAGTTCGTATCACTCAACCAGAACATTCTTTGCACAAAAAAGACAAATGGTCTCTTGTATTTGTCTTTGTGCAGTGAATGCTCTAGCTGGGTGAAAGCAACTATTAGTCACTAAATAACTACTAGAGTGCACGCACTAAAACCGTGAACATTAAATAGTACTAATTAGTACTATTTCATACAGAATTCTTTGTTTTCTATTGTTTAATTATCACTATTTAGTGCTAAAAATTAGTATTTGTTTCACGGATGTAGTGTGAGCACTCTATTTGACAGTATCAACTTTGTTTTTATTTCACGGTTTTACTGCATGCGCCGTACTTTGTAGGAGGGCGACGCTTTATAATTAGCTCATAATGCTCATTATAGGAAAAAGGTAACTGAAATACAGTGCACTGCCATGCCAACTCCACCCGCTTTTTCCTTAACTTCAAAATGGCGAATAATAAAAGGATTTTTTCCCCTTTGCATCCTAGGTTTGGTGACGTGACCCCAAGCGAAAAGGGTTACCATACCCTTGGAAAGCTGAAATGTTACGGACAAGCATAAAAAACAAGCGGTGCTTATAGAAAACAACACCAGTTTAGCCATAGCGGTTATCTTTTCCACTCATACGACTTATTATTCCATCCATCAAGAACTCCTTTAATGAATTAGAACCATTTTACGATTAATAGTTATGTTGCTATGACATTATCGGGCAAATTGGCAAATGTTCCGCGCCATGAGCTAGCTATAGTTATTTGAAAACGAGTGTGTTTTTTTTCCTAAAAAGCTAAAGAAAATAATAATTATTATAACATAGCCACGATTTAACGCGCGCTCTGATTGGTTTAGCGTGCGCGAGCGTGCATTTTATTAACAAATATTTTTTTGATCAATGCGTTAGTTATGCTTATATCCAGTTCTGAATGCACTTGGGAGGTTGCTTAAGCACTCAAGAAGCAAGAGTTGCTGCGCCTCGTGCGACTCTTACGCTTCATTCGTGCTTAGCAGCCTCCGGCGTGCATCCAGAACTGGATATAAGCACGCTAACCATTGACAACTGTTTAATTTGAAAGCGGGAAATAACGCGTAGTTTGAATGGAAAAGAACGCTTAGTTCATCTGATCTACTGAACACTTGTTAATTAAACGCAGAAAGAAATTACCGATGTTAGACACATACTGTATTTTTTACTTACTGTTCTCAGATGTTGCACCATGCATGACCGCTATGGACAAAATTTTAATTATCTTTCAGCATAAGGAAAAAGAAATTACCGGTAAGTTAGATTCCTAGTGTATTTTACTACCTGTTCTCAGATATTACACGATAACAGCTAGTGTACACGATTGTGATTATCTTTCATAAGGTTATTCACTTGTATTTTTCCTTTTCATAAGGTTACATACAATTTATTGTAGATAGATTCAATAAGATTCTGACTCGTTTATCAGATAAAACTGAAGTACGTAGAAAGGTTTAAAAAGTCTACCTGCTCACAGACTTGAAAAACCTAGGTTAGCTTGGATTAATTGAATGACTTAAAAACCTCCTTTGTTTGCAATTATCGAAGATGTGCTTTTTCACTAGTTCCTCAATAAATTGATAATGTGTTGCAACCATCATGCATAGATGTACAGCACAGATACAGTAATTAAAAACCATGAAAACCAACTGTTGAACAAGTGTCAAGTTAAAGAATAGGGTGGGGATGCTCGTCGTACCTCGTCGTACCTCTTAAATTTGGCACCTCTTACAGTGTCACAAATCTAAAAGGACTACCAAAGGCAATGGCGGATTTACAGGGTCCCCGCGAAACCCGCTTTCTAGCTTGCAATTACTTGGTTAGTACAGAGGCTTTGCACCATCACATGATGGCAGCCATGACGGGGCATAACAATAGAGTCTTTTCCCCCTGGAAAATTGAATCCTTTTTTATGTAAATTAGATTAGACCAGAATCAATTGTTCCTGCCTCCTGTCATGGCTGCCATCACGTGATGGTGCAAAGCCTCTATGTCAAAAGATCATCTTCTTTATTTTGTGTTCCCCCATACTAAAAATCCTAGATCCACCCCGAGAAAKTACGTCAGTGCCTCTTTCAGGTCCTCTAGGGTTGTTTTTAAGGCAATAAGATACTAGTCCAGAGTACCTAGCCGGACCCAGGCACTTTTATTGGTGCGCGCGCGGCGGAGACGGACGCATAGACATACAATACAATACAATAACTTTAGTTACATCAGCATTAACCTCAGGAGCGGATCCAGGAAATTTTAGAAGGGGAAAGGGGGAGGGGGTTACTATTACAAAGGTTTTACCAGGAATTCGAAGACTAGTCACCCTGCCCCTTTTACCAACCCTGGATCCGCCCTACATAATACAAACTCTCTGTTAGGGTGCATTTAGTCAAACTTTTGAATAGTTGACGTCACCAATATGAGTTATTTACTATCTTTTTTTTGTTGACGTCACATAAATTATTGAAATACATGTGTCAGCGGTTTGAAACATAAGGGGAGAAAACGACGCGGGAAGATGTCGGTAATCTCAGCAGCAGTAAGGGGGATTCGCGACTGCTGTTCGGAATACGCCGGGGATTACCTGCCCCCACGTAACGGCGGCCCCCTTGGGAATTATCTGAGCCAACTCTACGGACTTTTAGGCAAATATCCGATTTGTCCACCTTACCCGTACCAAACCCGTAGGCAGTAAGGGGGACTCGCGGTCACCATTTGGAATCGCCCGGGAATTACCTGTGTTTACGCACTAGCGTCCCCGCGGGAATTACCCGTGTTCTGTTATATGTTGCGCGAATGTTAGGAATATTTGTCTTATATATGCATGAATGTAAAAAGTTCGCCAATGACTTCTGTATAATTTGCCTAAGATCCAAAGTTAACATACCCAAGCCCAAGGGTTTGTGGTGTTGTGGTAAGAAAATGCAAATAGAAGACGACACGTCAGC
>NW_022261337.1:109855-121546 GCF_009602425.1 Actinia tenebrosa | reverse complement strand
TGTAGTTCCGACTTTATAATTTTATGCCAGAATTTAAAGCTTCTACTGCATGCTTTGCATTTTAGCGGAAACCTTCCTAACTCAGCTCTGCATGCAAGGTTACTAGTATAGTCAATATATGTATTACCCTGTATAGTCAATATATGAGAGTACCCAACCCCCCCCCCCAGGAGTGTACGTCACCTAAATTAGATAAGTTAGCTACTATTTTAGGTGACATCGACTAAATTTCAAATTACGAGTAAACAGCTACTGAGATCAAGGGGGRGAAACGATGAAAACAAATGAATGTCTATTCACTCATTCTCTGGTAAAACAACATCCGGATTAGCATGACCTCTATTTGGCACATTTTTACTATTTTAGCTGACGTCAACTAAATATATATCTGAGATACATTTATCTAACTATTCAACAGTTTGACTGAATGCACTCTACTTTGTATTCTCAGAAAGAATAATAAATTTCAATATTCAAATAATGAAATCATTAATAGAACCTAGGGGGTACCCTTAAGCCATATTAACTGTATTAATAATTTATTAATAATATATTTCTAGAAAACGATGTAACTGGAGAAGTTCTTCCAACATTAAATAGGTCATCATTGCAAGAATTTGGAATAAGGTAAACATGATAAAATATAGATATCCGGCAAATAAATATAAGAGTATAACAGCATAGGCTATAGAAAATGCAATGTTAATCAGTGTTAATGTAGTAATGGTATCAAAAACCCTCTCCTCTGATTGGCTGTGATACCAATTGTCTATTAGTGATAGACCACTAGTAGCAAAAACTGACAACCATGGCAACAAATAATGTAAACTAACTCTTGTTTTTGATCTACTTTTCAAATTGTTTGTATCCATTTATTTGACAGATTAGTATGTAAAGAGTAAAAAACTTAGACCAAAGGCTTAAATGGTGTACAACCTCCAGCCTCATGGGCTATTGACTTGTAGACCATTTGGATTGTGGGTCTAATTAATGTGGGTCTAATTCAATGTTAAATATATATTTGAATTATTTTTGAGTGCAAGTCTAGTCAATAGTTAATTGATTCTATCTTTAGGGACGAAGAAAAGATCTCGAGAATTGTGGCTTTACTTGGACTATTTAATAAGCCATCTACGTCAATATCACAGTCAGTTAAGCGTTATCATAAGGTAAGAAGGCAAAGCAATTGCCTTCTCCTTTGGGAAATGCAATCTCTTAATAGAATATCACATTGTGTAACTGCCTTATGGTTGCTATGTAATATTTCTTTTGTCGCACACCAACTATCAAAGTCCATTTTTCTGTTACCCTGATTGGGCAAGAGGGTAACAAGTCCTGATGTTTCCCTCTCACTGGGCAACAATATGTTGTTGACCGGTAATAAAAATACCAGAAGTAATTTTCCTGGAAATGTGTTTTGTATAAGATAACATGAATGTATTAAAATAATCATAGAAATAATAAAAACTAATAATAAAATAAAAATTATAATATTTCTATTTTATTTTACGGGACTAAACCTGTTTAAACAAGTCACTTACCATTAAAAACAGTGTTCTGTGTTAAATTAATAACAAATAATATTAATATGATAAATAAATATTAACAAAATATTTACAAAAAAAWTTTTCTATGAGTCTATACATCTAAACCTGCATAATTAAGTTTGTTGCCATGAAATAGTGTTCTGTATCAAACAAGAAGGTTGGGTATTGTCTTAATGTTAATTTTTTTATGTACAGGTTTTTAATGATCCAGTTCATGGTCACATTGAAGTGCATCCACTCTGCATCAAGATCATCGACACACCACAGTTCCAAAGATTAAGGAACATTAAACAACTAGGTGAACTATGAATCAGTTTAAATGTTTTCTTCATTCTTTGTAAGTTATTTGGTGGTCCTGTTACCTCCAACCTCCTAGGGAACAGAGAAAATGTTCATAATATACAGAATACAAGATAACGGGATGGTTTTCAATGGGACCCTACCATAGTTAATAAGCCTGGAAATATATCCTCCCCACCCCCCATTTTACCAATTTGGCAATTTGATACCATGTGTCATTCTTTTGAGAATAATATTCTATGTTCAAGGTGCATCCACGTTCTTCTCAACTTCAAAAAGTTGAAAAGAATTAGGTTAGAAAATTGTTTAAAAAATATTAAAATATTAAAAAAATAAGATACTCTTGAGGATGAGACATGGTCAGAAATACAAAACATTGTGTCCAAACTAAAGATGTCTATTAATATTTATAATGACTGTTACTTTTGACTGTTTAGGTGGATGCTATTTTGTTTTCCCCGGTGCTGCTCACAATAGATTTGAACATTCAATAGGGTGAGTACAAATTTTATGATCCAGTATTGCTGGTTTGCAATCATTCCCAAGAGAATAATATTTAATACCAAACAATGAAACAAGAACTTGCAAAAGCCATTCATTTAAATATAGGATGCCAAAAATTTCTAAGAATGTTTTTTAAGTTTTCTTTTTTTCCTAGATCAATTCCAGAATGGAATTCTCTACCCGCAGAAACCATAAACTTTATGACACTAGCTCTATTTAAGTCTAAATTAGAGACCTACCTAAAATAGGTAGTATAAGGATCTTATAATATTGAATATATTTTTTATATTATTTATCATTATTTATTTCGTGATTTGAAGATATTTATATCTTACCTTTATGCAAAACTAATTTTTCATGGTTCTATTCGTGTTTTTTTAATTTAATATATTTTTAGTATTTCTTATATTTATATGTAGCTATTTTGCTTTATAGTTGATGTGATATCTTACCGATTTTATAAATGGTGGTGCTTATATAGCACATTTCACATGGTTTCAATGCGCTTTTACATTGCAGTGGAGGACTTTACGGGCTGCATATTTAGGCGCTATTGGCAGCCGTGCAGCTTACAATCATGAGACAGTGATTTATTAGTACGTTAGTGTTATGCCTCCAGACAGGGATAGGCTGTTGAACCGGGAGACAATCCCCTTCTCAATCAACTCAATAAAATGTAGATGTAGATGAAATTTATCGTCAATAAGAGGACAGACACATAAAAAACATGTTTATATTTTAAATTGTTAACATCAGGACGTCATATCTAGCTGGAAAGCTTGTAAAGAGCCTTCAGAAAAGACAGCAAGAATTGGATATAAAAGAAAAAGATGTTCTGAGTGTTATAATTGCAGGACTTTGTCATGATTTAGGTAAGATAACATTAAAGTACATTGCAACTTTATCAACTCTAAAACTATGTCTTCGGAAGACACTTCGAGAAATTTTAACTCTTAATTCTTAAAAGTAGAGAGTTGTGTTCTCTAACTCGAAGATATTTTTGATATTAATTACTAATATTACTATTATTTATCATAATATTTTAAATATCAATTTATAATTCTTACATTTTGTGTTTTTTTCATGGATAAATCTGTTTAATTTGTGTATAAAACATGTAAATAATTAATAGAAGGATGGTAGCTTTTTCTGAGTTGCCTGATTACTGCCAATTATTGTAAACATTATTGATAAGTGATGTGTTATTGAATGCATTCCAGGACATGGACCATTTTCGCACATGTTCGATGGGCAGTTTATTCCAGCTGCAAGACCTGAAATCCACTGGAAGGTTTGTTAACCTTAAGTTAAATCAGGGGCATACTGATGRAGCAGGGGAGGGGGTTAAGCGATAAAGGGGGTAGTATATTAAAATATTTGAGATCAAAGTGCTGTGTTGCTACATCTACAAATGTTAAGATTTTCAAGTGGCTCGGATGACCACGTTAATGGCGGTCCCATCTTTCGACACTTCATCATTACTAACTAATATAGAAGGGACGTAAGAGAACCACTGAGCACGTAAAGAAACCCTGGCAGTGACCACCCTCAGTGCTTACACCTCATACTAACCATCTCTCATAAATTAATAACTCATTTTAAGCGCCTTTGATTATATCAATAACGAAGAAGGCGCTTAATATCAATCATGAATCATCAAACTGGCGCAGGACTTTGTATGTTAACATACAAATTGGTCATATGATATCTGGCACCGTTCAATCAGGAATACTGTTGTGAATGTAATTTCCCCCCTGCAGCACGAAGAGGCAAGTGTGCAAATGTTCGATTATCTTGTGGACTCCAACAACTTGAAACAAGAATTCGTGAAGTATGATCTAGATCAGCAGGATCTGACATTCATTAAAGAGCTGATTGCTGGCCCACGTGGTGATACTCCAGCAAGAACTCAGGTTTGAATTGGAATTGTTTCTACATAACTATATTTACTTCTCTTTCACTCCCCCTCCACCCCAACACGACAGCCAGCAATTCAGTCTAATGTTTTGATAAACCATATCAGTTATGAGAGCAGGGTTCGTGCTACTCCTTAAACTCCTTGAAAGTTCCTTGAATTTAATGTAAGGGCACTTGAAAAGCTTTAAGTGAATTTTATGATGTTAGCAAAACTCCTTGAAACTTTTTGCATTGTTCATTACTTGCATGGTTCTGAAATAGATCTAGTCAGAAATGTCGAAAAATCTTAACGTTGGCCATGTGCAACCACTGTGTAAAACCTTGGTATAGTTAGCTGGATATCCTCCTTGAAAATTCATTTTTTGGGTCCTTGTATACTCCTTGAATAGTCCTTGAATTTTTTAAGTGGTTACCCCTGCACGAACCCTGTGAGAGGTAACTGGATTGAGAATCTTTTGGCGGGCTTTTTATCACGATCGAAACAAATCATAAATCATATGATATTTATCTTTTTACAGTACGGTATCCTAAGAACTGTGCGTTCTGATTTGCTGTTGGAGCGGTAATATTTTCTGTGTCTGACCGCGGTCTACTATCCCTTGATAGCGGATTGCTAAATACCAAAACGAATTATAAAAAGAAGCATAAAAGTAAATGAAAAAAAAAGTTATTCACCGTCTAAAAGTCAGCCTAGAGAGGGAAAAACTGCTTACCATCAGGACCTCCTGGTCAGAGAGAGAAAGAGAAAACTATAAAATAACTACTACAAATGACGCGACGTGTACGTTAAATCTAGAGGAACAACGTAGGTGGTTATGGTATAATTTCTAATCCAGTCCTTTTCTTATAGGACTGGCCTTACTTCGGTAGAGAAAAGTGCAAGAGCTATTTATATGAGGTATAGTTGGTTTACGATATTTGAAAAGAGAAGGAAAAAACAAATGACCAGGCTGACATGTTAGGTGATGACGCTATAGGGATTATGGGATTGCGGGATACCCGAAGAAAAAGTTGTAAGATACGGGATGGATTAGATTTGGTACGGCAGACCAAAAGGAATATGCATAACCTTTGCATTAGCCAGTCAGTAAAGAGTAGTCGTTACTGATTTCTTTGACACATTTGCATTCCTTTTTTCCAAGATTGTGGCCAACAAGAGGACAGGCATTGATGTTGATAAGTGGGACTACTTTGCTCGCGACTGTCATAACCTCGGCATCAAAAACTCTTTTGATCACAAGTAAGAATTCTACTGGTTGAGCACTTGCCTTGAGTACAAACATGTATTGTATTTTTGGTTAGATTACTTTCTCATAGTTTACCATTCTCAAGGGTAGCATTGCAATAGTGCACTCGCCTCTCATCTTTGAAGCCTTGAGTTCGTTGAGCGTTGACTTGCGGCATCTCGCAACCCTTCTACAGCGCCGCAAATTTAGGATAACGACCCTTATTGCTCTTGAACAGGAGATTTATCAAGATGGCTCGAGTTATCAACGTAGAAAACAAGTTACAGATCTGTGTACGAGACAAGGAAGCTGGCAACATCTACGATATGTTCCACACACGGTTCTGTCTGTTTATACGAGCTTATCAACACAAGACATCCAACATTATTGAAACCATGTAAGTATCGGGAGCTCCTCGTTAATAGTGTAAGGACACACTGTGATACCGACAGTTATCTAGAACAGTTTTCTGTTCTAGGGCACACTACAGAAACAATGCAATAGCTTCTGAAATAATAATTTCTAAAGTTACGAACATGGTTCATTTTGTTCTAGGTTCTATCATCATCATGCCTTTAATGGGTTGTGCTGCCAACTCAACAATAGTCCCCTTCACAGCTCCCTACGCCATCTTGAAAGGTAGTTGTGCCTTTACAACGAAGCAAGACGAACGTTAAGCTTGCATTAATAGAGACCTTTTTAAAACCTTGAACAATTATTCACGTCTCTATTATTACCAAGCTCGCCGTTCGTCTCGCTTCGATGCAAAGGCACGGCTACTTTCCAAGATGGCGCAGGGAACTGTGAGAGGGACTATTCAAATTACTGTATCTTGAGAGACTGGTTCTGGCAAACAAACTAATTTCTTGTTKTTTTTTTTTCTTCCATATCTTTTCTTTAAAGGATGACCGAAGCCTTATTGAAAGCAAATCCGTATCTTCTATTTGAGGGAAAAGACGGGTAAGAAAATCCTCTGTGCCACACACCTTTTTGACACGTTAACCAATCAGAAAGCTGTAATTTCTTATTTTTAAAGTGCAACCACATGACCAAAAATTCCTTTGAGATACTAAAAACGATGAAACAGCCGCCATCTCAGTTGATCTAACAAGAAAAGCTTAATGAGAAATGCTTTGTTTAGTCAACCAACATGGAGGCTATGTCGTAACATACACCCCAAGAATACACGTAATTGTGTAAATGGAGTGAGCCCTCGATTTAACCGCTGAATTAGTCCTGTCGAAACTCATGGATGCATGTAATAATTGTCATTCAATTTGTACATGTTTTTCATCTCCAATGTAGAAAAAAGCTGAAGATGTCTGAAGCGATAGACGACATGGTGGCTTATTCCAAGGTAACAGACCAAGTCTACTACCAAATACTTCATGGCAGTGATTCACGACTAGAAGAGGTATGATTGTTTTATAAAACCACAGGGAGCCCAACTTTGTTTTCCCATATGAGTAAAATCACACTTAAAATCTCCAGGATTTACTTTTCCATTGATATTTCATGACATATAGAGAATGTATTTATGTTGTGATTGTTTTTTTTCCTTTTAGGCTAAGAAGATTTTACAGTTAGTTGAATGTCGATCGTTATACAAGTGTATAGGACAAACCATCTTGAAAAAGCCGAGAGAAAAAGTAGGTGACGACATTGTGGTCAGCGGTTTAACTTAACTTAAAATCTTCTCGTCATTCGAGTGCGCGACAAACAAGGACAGAATCAAAAGGATAATTGGGGCGAATACTAACACACACGCCAATATATGTGCCTTGTATTTTATAGTAATTGAGAAAATTGGGYCAAGTTCTAGACCACTTTACCTTGGGCGTAATATTTCCCCAATTCATACGAAGTCATTCTTGATAATAAGATTCTTTGTTGGAGTCGTGTCTATATTCATGTATTTTCATGCGCAACCGTTAAACATAGAAATTATTTTCAAGGAGAATGACACGTGGTCTGAGATCGGAAAGCATTACGCCCAAGGAAAAACCATCTATTGACTTATTCGCCTCGCTTGCATGATATTTAAGAACAAATTAAACTCATCGTTAATGATGAGCTTGGCCTTAGGGGCTTATTCGGTGGGATGGACGGAGCCAGGCACAAATTAGCGGTAACCATRGTCACCATGTCACCACCCACCTAACACCTGTCACATTGACCGCGACCAGTCAATGGAATATTTACCTCTACTTACCTGAACCAATGGTAGGGATGGCGGGCGGGAAATTAAACTCGTGTTGTAGCGTAATAGCGTAATAGCGTAATAGCTTCGTATAGCGAGTGCTAGCGATAGATATCGATGGCGAATAAAGGTTCGCGTGGTTGGCATTAAGCTAGCGTGATCACGTGTGTAGCGTCTTATCGTATTTCGTAATGATAGCTATGATCCATATCTCATACAGGCCAMAGTGATCGACTAGAATAGATTGCGACATGCTATAAACAATGCTAGCTGAGTCGATCAACGATCGCGTGAGGTAATAAATGCGTTGACAGCGGAGATAGCGGTACGCGTCCGGAAAACGCTACTGCGAGATGTCATTGACCTCGAGTCTAACTTAGACTAAATTACATTTAACCACATTAATATTTGATTTTAGGCTTTGTTTTAAACAAAACCKTTTCTAGCAGCTGGTATATTGCATTTACTGTATTGTGCTTCCCTTGGCTTCGTAGGAAGAGGCACACGATATTTCTAAAGACATCGCTGACAGCGTACCTCCTGACATGGCAAGTGGTACACAACTGGAACCAGAAGACATTATTGTTCATGTAGGTGTTGTTATCAATTTATATCTATTAGAAAATCCTTCAGCTTTCATCGATACCCTGAAACCACCTCTGGGCTGATTACATTCAGGGCATGGCTAACTCACAAACCAAACCCTGAAACGATCTCTGGGCTCGGATCAAAGTCAGGGCACAGCCAACTCACACATAGAATTGGAATTTCGCTTGTTAGGCCGAAGAAAAACCTCTTTGAATCAATGGAGTGACCTCCAAACTCTACTCACATCTAAAGTGAAGCTTCTGCTTCTTGTCATGATCAGTCCATGCCTTCCGCTACGCTGGGAATCGAAATGTCATCTTACTTGATTTACTTTCTTGTATTGCAGTTGATTACATTCGATTATGGCATGAAAAACCAGAATCCAATCGATAATTTGCGGTTTTACACAAAGGAAAATCCTTCCCAGGCTATGAGATTCAGAAAAGATCAGGTCAGAACTTGTATTACTGTGGTGCTCAATCTTACTTCTGGAGCCTGCGTTCCTCGTGGCCAGCAGCTAGAAACACGAGAAGGTGCCGACGAGGAGGAACGCAGGCTCTTGGAAGAATGTGTAAGATATGTTTTAGAATGTTTTTTTATGGGCAGTGTAGTTTTTCGTGGTACTTATCCTATTTCTTCGATTAAATTACGCCAGAGAAATTTTCTGTTTACACTGGAAATGGCAGATTTTAATGTGTTCGTGTACATTGGGATGGCATTTGCTTCCCATAAAGCCTTGGGACTAGCCTATAGTGGGTCGACGCTAATGACGACTGCAAAGAAAACTAGGATAGGATTGGCATCGGCAAGAGTTCGTATCGGTTACGATTTTCCGAACATGCGCATTACTGTCATGCTCCATTCGAGAATGTGTCGTGTGACTTTCGTTATTTGTTCGCAGGTTTCTCGGCTCCTACCCGAGTCTTTTGCCGAACAACACATGAGAATCTACTGTCGCAAAAGGGACGAAGACAGTATAGAGAAAGCGAAAGCGTAAGTGTGACAAATATTACCTTCAGTTTGAACTTTATCTTGCCCTAAAATAAACATTGAAATTTGTGAAACCTAAGGGCATGGCAAACTCGCATAGCGGTTTTTCGGAGAGAAGAGGATTGAAATCCAGGTGGAAAAGGCCTTGAAGAATATGAGAGATGCAACACGAAACGAAACGGAACTTATGAAAGGGGAATCAAGGGTAGTATAACGGAACTGCACTCGCTTCTCATCTCCCTCAATAAATCGTCTCCCTCTGAATCCCAACCCCACAATTTATTGAGGGTCGCTACGCAGGCTATCCCTTGTTCGACTCGGCATCACGTGACTAGAGTTTGTTGGACCTCCCTAGATTCGAAGGTTTTTCTCGCGTGTTCTTTGGTCTTCAAAAAAGTAAAAGATGCATGGCACTCCTGGAACACACTGTTTAACGTTTCCTTTTCAGAGCGTTCTTCCAATGGACTCTCGGTCAAGAGTGCACTACGCCCAAGGTATGCTACCTGTCCTAGTTTGTAGCGCGTGTCATTCCCCTTGAGGATTATTTCTTTATTCAGCCAACATGCATAGAAATAAGTTATTACAAATTAAAAATATTGAAGTAATTCTCAAGGGAATGACAGGTAGTCTGAAATGTGAAAAAATTAAGGTGCTGTTACGATTTTCTAGCAAATTTTCTAGCAACTCGTCTGCATTTCTGTTGCGCGATAAAAGACAGTGCGTTGCAGTTGCATCAACATGGTATGTTACGCCAGGCAATGTTTCATGCAACTTGTGTCCTACATTAGACTGTAATGTTAGGGTAATAAATAATTTACGCCCGATGAAATATCTTTGTCTGTCATAACAAATCGTTGCGAGACAAGTTGCAAGAAGTATGTTACACTAGGCAATGTCTAGCARTTTTGTTTCGCAAAAGTAGAACTCATTTCTACTTCTTACAACGGTTGCAGGCGACAAAATTAGGAGGCACTTTTAGTATGATACACTAGACAATTTCCCGATTTGTCTTACTTGGGAGTGGGGTGGGGAGGGGAAGGGTGGAGAGGGGAGGGGAGGGAAGGGGAGGGAACGGGTAGTGGTAGCGAATCTGTGCACGCTGTTTCAAATATCTAGACAAATTTTCATGATTGTATCTGGACTTCTTCCTTTCAGTTTGGTGATTCCGTTGCCGAACTAACGCCAATGAAGTCTACGACTGCTGACGGCCAGAGCGGAGGAGTCGCACAGAAGTTACAATTCAATGACGAAATTGAGTTCTTTTAGAGAACCTGTTCTAAATATTTTAAATAATACAATTCAGAATAAACTCGAAGAAGGAATGAATTAGTTTTTAGTGCTTGTCAAGAGTAATCTTCGTCGTGGCGAAGTAGGTCTTGATAGATGTCAATCAAGACGTTTCTATGACATTCCCGTAGTCACGTGCACTTGAAAAATGCCATGGAAATCTTTGATTGACGTCTACCAAAACACTTTTTATAATCTAGAATGATCTAAAATGAGATACACCTACTTGCAAGAACGTTGTCATGCGATATTAGAAGATTAGTAATTTAGCGAGAAAGGAATACATTAAAAGACAAAAGAAAAAGTTAGCTTCAGTGATCTTCTTTCGTTTTTTAATATAATTCCTATCCCACTAAATCACTATTTTCTATTTTCGTATGACATCTATTAGTGATTCATCTGCTTAATATTTTAAAAATCGTTAGTCGCGTTAAGAAATGTTTAAAATAATGAACTAATACTAGGAATATTATTTGCAGTTGTTAATTAAATAATATTAAAAACAGTTTTCTGGATTGTAATTGCTATCAAATCAGATATTATTTAAAGGTTACTGCATGGTTGGTAATTTRAATGAAAATCAGACAAAACAAACTGCGTTGTCATAGTAACAACCTGTATATATACCTTTCCTCAAACTTATTTTCCAGTTTTGCAATGTTTTTGTCACAAAAATCTATTTATCAGCCGACGTTCAGAGAGATTGGGAAAAATACAGCTGTAAATTTTTACCAGTTCACCGACGCCTAATAGACGTCTAATAAACTCTAAATACGAAATCCGGACAAAATAGGCAAAATTCTGTTCATCTTGGTGACAATGCTTTTTAAATACTTGAAACGAGCTTTCTTTTATTAATTTTTAAAACACTTTTGATTTCTTGGAAATGTTAGTCACGTGACAACGAAAGCGAACCTGAAAGAATCTATAACGATAAGCCGTTTCTATCTTGGTGGCGAGGTTAAGAGGGCGTCTCTGTAACAGCGTGCCACTCGATCTGGGCTCGAAAAATAGATTTCTTTTATATTCCTACCATCGAAAGTACTATCTATCCTCACTACAAAATTGCAGTTAGAATTGTTCTAAATTCTTTTTTCCACCCGCTATGCGAATTTTTGTCCATCGACCCCAA
>NW_022261337.1:84891-99257 GCF_009602425.1 Actinia tenebrosa | reverse complement strand
AAAAAAAAAAAAAAAAAAAAAAAAAAAAAAATTAAGAAAAATTATTATATAAATGAATACAATAAAATAAACTATGACAAAGAAAAACAACCAGAGTCTGATAAATATTGTTGCACGGAAAGAAATAGTTTCATTTTCAAAGGAAGATAGATCTTTGGAGCCGTGCAAGAGGAAAAAAGTTTTTAAAAATTAGACTAATTGTTAATAAGTTGTGCAGCTGAGGTAAGTAGCACATGGCATCGCGTCGAGCAGAGTACTGCGGGGCCAAAACAGAAGAAAATGTTGAACTGACTCTTTTACACCCTGTTGACATACACAATCCTGGCTCATGCTACGATTGATTTTGAACGAATTCAAAGAGCAATAACCTAAACACAACCGAGTATGTAACACCGAAGCGTAACGAGTAAGAGATATGCTATGAATTTTGTTATATTCGCGGGGGTAAAAAAAACTGATGAACTTTCTTTTTGAACAGAGAATTAGAATTTTAGGTTACGAAAATTTTGGTATAAAAATTTCCAAGATAAAACAGATGAGGGAAATATAGAACTTCTAAATCTTTCGGTACGAACTCTAAAACAAGTGTAATTATTACCTTTTCTAAAAGAAAAACTAGATATTTCACAAAATCTAGGAGGTAACAAACTTCTCAAGTAAGATGGGATATAGCCATTTACAATTTGAAAAAAAAGTCAATTTATGGATGGATCTTCTGGTTTCTAAATCTTCCCAGCAAAGCTCACTTAGCAACCGTTGCTTACTAGTTTCTTTTAAGGCACCTGTTACGATAATAGCTGATTTGTATTGGAGAGTTTCTAAAAGATTAGATAAAAGAGCACTGCATCCATTCCAAACACAATCAGCATATTCCATGACAGGTCTTATCATAGTTTTATAGAGGTTAATCAGGGTATCTCTGCTTAATTCATATTTGAGTCCTTTTAGCATGTGTACACGTTTTGGGGCTTTTTGGTGAATTCAATATACACCTACTTGCAAGAACGTTGACATACGAATATAGAGCATTAGTGATTTAGTGTGATAGGAATTACATTGAAAAACAAAAGAAGATCACTGAAGCTGAACATTTCATTTGTCTTTTATTGTATTCCTTTCTCACTAAATTGCTAATGTTCTAATATCATATGACAACGTTCTTGCAAGTAGGTGTATATGTCTTGAAATTGGTATTCTGTCCTTTCTAGGCTGACTGCGCATGTGACTTTTACGGCTGCTTTCATAAGCCAATTCGTAGTTTAAGAATCGCTTTTTTAGTGCGCACGCGATTTTATCCCGAATTTCTCACCTACTTTTGTTAAAGTGCATATAACACGAAAAAAAATAATTTAAAAAATGCGTAGTTTATTGGCATTGATAAGAATATCATGGTTAAATTTGTTTCAAAAACGTATTTCTCGAGTAATTCAAGAAAATTTAGCACAAGTTGTGACGTCATTTTGTTTACAAGTCTCCAGATTTAGTTGCAAATACACGAAATATGTTTGAATGTAGAATCTTAATTTCAGGCAGTACACTTTTCAGTTCCCCAACAGTTGAAGAATACTCTGAAGCTATCAAATGAAGCTGAATAGAATATGCAWWTTGTTGTTATTTTAYACGAATTACAATTTATATTTAGTGCATTACTACCCAATCTAGAGTATGTGTCAACAAGATGACGTCACAAATTGGGATTAATTTTCTCAAATATCTCAAGAAATATGCTTTTGAAACAAATTTCATTACGATAAATTTATTATTATTAACAAACTCTACATTTTAAACGATGAAATATTTTCGTGTCATATACACTACACTTTAAACCTTCTTTTGTTCTTAATCAAACATAAGAAGGTGAGAAATTCGGGATAAAATCGCGTGCGCACTAAAAAGCGATTCTTATACTATGAACTGGCTTATTCAACCAAAGTTTTATATATTATTCGGCGTGATTTTTTTGAGCTGTTCAATGAAACTGCAGATTCAGCTCTAAAACCTCCGAAACTACTTACTACGCCTCATGATTTTAAATCTGTTGTTAAAGCCTACAAACATAAAGGTTCAATAAAACAATTTTACGAACATCTGCAGGCGATGTATACCGCTGGCAAGAGTGATCAAACCTAAAGAAGAAGGTGCAGCAGAGATTTGCTATCGTGACATCGCGGCGGGAAATATCCACGATTTGTTCCACACAAGACTTAGTATCCATAAAAAGGCCTGTCAGCATAAGACAGTAAACGCCATCGAAATGATGTAAGTCAAGTATTACAATGTCTCCCAGTTACAGTAATTGCAAACGAGCAAGTTTTTTATGACAAGTGTACTTTTCAAGTTTTACTTGCTCATGTGTATGAAAAACACATTACAAGTTTTGACATGTTTTATTTGGTTGTTTACGCGAAWAAATTTTGAAGCTATTTTAGCAAGTCTCTGAAAATTTTTTGTAGCGACAGCTGGACAGCTAGACCAAGCGACCGCCGAGCGCCCGCGATTCCTCGTCAAGTTTCCCAGTCAAGATTTTCTTGACAAGTTGCTTTGTTCATAAAGCTAGCATGCTAGCTCTTGTGGAGCAAGTGCACTTGACAAGGAAAATCTTCATAAGTTTTTATTTACACATGCACGAGCAAGTCAATCTTGTCACAGAAAACTTGCTTGTCATTAACGTGCTTAACTTAGGCCCCGTCCACACTATGCCGGATAAATTTGAATCCGCAGGCTTTCACGCCGAAACCGAATTTTTGAATTTTTAGCCTTCCCGCCATGTTCCCATGACAATCATGACGTCATGGTATTCGAAAAATTTTGGATACGAAATGTTCTCCGTCCACACTTATACGGCTAGCCGGCGTTTTCAAATTGTTCCACTCTGTAGACCGTATTCGAAAAAACTCGTTTTCGGCAAAGAATTGTTCCGGATTCGCCCGGAATGGTGTGGACGGTAGGCCTAACCGAAAAATTTAAATTCGGATTCAAATTTACCTGGCATAGTGTGGACGGGGCCTCAAGTCTATTTTACCAGATATAAAGTTGGCCTGCTCATAGGGTATAGCTTGCAAAAAGCCAGCCAGCTCTAAGATAATAGTAGCTGATTAGAACCTTTGGAGTAGCACGGCGTCATTTGCCGGAACGAGTATTTCCATGATTGCGCAGAACGATCTGCCAGACGATACCTGTGTTAGGCTGATCTACGAGGATAATTAATCATAGATTATAACTGCTGAAGCCCTATTCTCTGTATATGTCTGCTGCTGATACGACTATTTATTCTTAGATTACAACTGTTAACGGGAGATTATGTTTAAATTTGTTTTACAGGATAACTGAGGCTCTAGTAAAGGCAGAACCACATTTTACAATCGAAGGAAAAGATGGGCGGTAAGCTTTGTTTCGACCCCTTAAACTGGAATCCTGGATTTTTATACAAGGTGCAATAAGCCCATTTACACAAAAAACATGCTAAAAATAAACATTAAAAATAATGCCTTTCAATGGACGCCGAGTTAAATAAGGGTCATTCAGCTGTTGATGGCACATGAAAGGCATTGTTCTCTACCCGATTTCGTAAACCGACGACCAACTTAATTTTAGCTAGTTGATATAACAAAGTTATTTTTAAGATTGGTTTAACTATTTAACATCTTTGTCAAACGTATAGAGAAAGTACGATATCGAAAGCGATAGATGCTAATGACATGGTTGCCTACACTAAACTGACAGACCGCGTGTATTATCAAATCCTCTATTCAAGTGATAAGGGCTTAAAAGAGGTAAGAACAGTAGTTTGGTTATTAAAAACATACATGAAAAAAATACTCAAAGTAATTTGCAAAGTCAGCCAATCCAAATGTCTATATTCATAATGATTCAGATGTACTTTTAAGTAAAAAAAAAACTTTTTACAATCAACATATATATAGCCAAATTTTGGTTTTAAATAAATAAATAAACTTTTTGAATTTGAAACCAAAATCGCTTTGAATATAGTTGGTTGTGAACGAACGAATTTCATAAAATATTAGAGAGTTTTAGATTGACTTTTTTTCTCCCCGCAAACGGCAAACTTGACCACGTTTTTATCGTTTTCCTGTATTTTACTTTACCTCTAGCAAACTTTCTCACCACACACAAATTTTTTTCCTACTACTTAGATTTTTTGATATTCGTTTTCAGTAATTTAAAAGCATTTTTCACTGGTCAGCTGACGTTTCACGTTTGCCGTGAACGTAAATCTAAATCTCTCTAATATGCGTTGAATGTTTCACATATTTTCGTCTCTTTCTTTTGTAAATACACTCGTGCAAATTAATCCCAAATTGGACTTGAAACCGTATTATTACCAAGAATTTTTGAGACATATCACTCTAAAACAATACCGACGAATGAGCCGATTTTGTCAGCAAAAATGGCAAAGTTATGGTGTAAGCAAAAGGTCGGGCTAAAGTAAGATTAGTAATTACCTTCTCCAAGCACAGCAAATGTTTCTTGTCGATTTTTCGAAATAGGCAGCTAAAAGCTAGTCTTGCAGCTACCAATAACGTTTTGATGTATTCAATTAAATAAGAAATAATTATAATAAATATTGACATACTTTACCTTGCATGATACAGGCAAGGGAAATCTTGCAGAAAATAGAACAACGAAAATTGTATAAATTCATTGGGTACACGATTCCCAAAGACATCCCAGACGAGGTGAGTCTCAACTGATCAAACTGAACTATTTTCTTGGTTTACTTCTTCTCACTGCGCGACCCGGCTACAAATTCCCTGATGCTGATTGGCCGAGATCCGATCATCCGCCATATTTATTTATTTATGAGCCCGCGCGACTTTTAAGAAAACCGCATACGCGTCCATGCCACAGGAAGACCAATCAAGTAAATTATATACCACAGGAAGACCAATAACCTAATTTATTTCTGACTTCCCCCTTGACTACACATATTACCACCCCACAAACAATACATTTTCTTTGTAGCGGAAAGTTAAAACAGCAACGAACAAAATTTGGTTATGCGTGACTGATGGCGAGAGGCTCAAAGCTGGGGTCGGGTTGTTTCATAAAGGCCGCGCTGTTTTTTTACATAATGGCCAGTGTTTAGTACTACGAGTAAAACAATAACATAACATAAAGACCCAACGCTCAAATCAAGAAATATTTTACCATTCAACTATTCACTTCATGTAGAATCAGTACTGAAAGTATCATATCAGAGGTTGAGTGCACTTCGAGGTATATTTACCAACGTTTCGAGCAGTTCATGTCATTCGTTTGACATGTGCTCAAAGCCATGGAATACAAACTACCGGAACTAATTATAGTTGTTTTTATCTGTCTAACTGCATGTAGAAAGATGCTTCTGCCGTGCAGAAAGAGATATTCGACATTGTCAAGGATAAAGCAAAAGAGTTGAAAGAAGATGATATCGTTGTTCAGGTATTTGTTATGCTAAACGACAAAGTTTTAAAGTTTGTTGTCAGTTTTYGTACATGTTCGATTTCTCTGAATATTTTTGGCCGATCTAGGAAGGCGTATCAAAATGAAACTTGAAATCTGGCTCTATCACAGCTTGCGAAGGTGTTGTAAAGCCTTGGGCTAGTAGTCGAGAACACTCTATCCTATAGTCCTTATAATTAGTCCGTGGCACAGCCAGAAGATATTCTTCACCAGATCGTATGTTACGGGAGGTAATATATTCCTTCAGAAGAACAACACTTTGTTTTAGCTTCTAAAATACTATCGTCATAGTTTCTCAGCGGCTGAGGCCGCAGGCCAGTATTTACTGTATGTAATATCTCCCCTGATATAAAACAAAATGTCACTAATTGTTATGCTTTGAACCATATTAACTATGTTTGAACTGTAGCTGACGCCTTTCAAGTATGGTGGTACGGATGACAAAGACCCAGTGGACAACGTTCTCTTCTTTGCCAAAGATAACGACAAGAAATCTTTTAAGATTAAAAAAGAACAGGTACATAAATGAGTTATATATACGGCCTGTGAATAGACTGGAGTGTAAGCACATAGTTAAGTTATACATGAACTGAACTGAACATCATGTGGTAACTAATGAATCTCATCATTGGCATGCACTCACTCACTCAAGAATATCCCGCAAACAKTGTTCTCTATATTTCTGCTACAAAAAGTTAGTATTATATTTATAAACATTCTATTAGGTTTAGTAAAAAAAGAACAAAACATTTTCAGTAGATATGAAATGAGGGTTCTGCGCCATGAGGARCGAGGAGCCGGCGGAGCCAGGCGACCACCCCTCCCCCATAATTTTCGGAGCGGTAAAGCCAGGCCCCAGACTAACCCCACTCCTCCCCCACATTTTTTACTGACTGCAAAAATGAATTTAGGAACAAAAGAGAAGGGGCTTTTTTTTCTAAGATTTTTGTTGAATAACCATTTTTGGCGATTTTACGCCATCCAAAACCCTTTTATATATATATAAAAGCCCCTTCTCTTTTGTTCCTAAATTCATTTTTGCAGTCAGTAAAAATTGTGGGGGGAAGTGGGGTGGTCTGGGGCCTGGCTTTACCGCTCTGAAAATTGTGGGGGAGGGGTGGTAGCCTGGCTCCGCCGGCTCCTCATGGCGCAGAACCCTCATTTCATATCTACCATTTTCTGCTTTCTTGTGCAGGTAAGCCGCATATTGCCCGAGGTATTTTTTGAAAAGGAGATAAGAGTTTACTGCAAGGAAAGAGAACCGACGATGATAGACATGATGAAAGAGTAAGTGATATTTACTTGTAAAACTGTCAAAAGTGACAATCCTTATTTCAAAGAATAAATGGGAAAGAAAGAAAAAAAAGGAACGAACGAACGAAGGAAGGAAAAAAACCACAGTAAATAGACTTTACTATAGAGATTTTTCCTTTTGGTATTCTAGTGCTATTTGATATCTACAAGTCTGAAGTTAAGGTTAAAATTTTTCCGAATTTAATTCCAAGGGCTATCGCCTGGAATAACCTCGTTCCCAAGCACTAACTTATCTATATTTCTATATCTTCATGTATTTCATAAGTGCTTATGCGGTCCACATATACTCATCTTTGCGTTAAAAATTCATCGTTGTTTGCTAAACTATTTGTGTGTTGTTGTTTTTGGTTAGAGTTTTACATAAAGGTTTAAAATGTTGTTAGATTTTAATTTTGCGCACTTTATTTTTCAGAGCCTTCCGTGACTGGTGTAAGGATTATGGCTATAAGACGGTAAATATAGACTTAATCCACTGTTTTCCCATTGCTGACCACGCGTCATTCCCATAAGTATCATTTCTTTTCGAATTTACCGATTCCGGGTCGGGTCCCAATTTTGAGCGATTGTTTAACGTTGTCCCAATCCGCACCTTTTATATAAATTAGCCTTAAAAACGGTCTTTGTTTTGTCGATTGCATTAATTAATTTTATATTTTCATGCTATTATTTGCAGTTTTACTCCTATTCTGAAGCAGAGGAAACTTAAGAACAACTACTCGAGGATGATGTTTTGGAAGCCTAAAAATACTATTTGTAGAGACTGACTATGAATTAGGAGAAGATGGAGTAAAGATTGCAATAGATTACTCAATAGAATTAAGGAAAGGTCTCTTATTCCCTTACAGTTGAACATTTCATTCTTGATATGGTCGCCTGCTAATCTACGACCAGTTCCCATTACCCTACATTCACTTATTATCTACCAATATGAATTTTAGTTTTAGTTTTTGTAGTCAGTGATACTCGATAATATATTTGGTTTTGATCGGGTAATTACTAGGGGTGGTCTAATACCCAGCATAATCCAGTCTTTCATACTGCTTTGATTATTTTATCCAATTACAAGCTTCGTTCTATTCTACCAATAGCGGTCGACTTAATAATTGATGCATAAAGAAACTTTATGAATTTTATGATTTTGCACTTAGCTTTAAGCGAAATTCATCTGTATACTGCTCTCTTAGCCTGAGCAGTTTTCGTATGACTGTGAAAAGCTTGTGGCACGARCACGGCAAGGCATACGCCAAACCAATAACACTGCGCGAGAACTCCCACTCCTCCAATCAAATACCCGGAACACGGCATAAACAAGGGGCAGACACGGTCTTAGCCGAGGTCAAGGCACTGCCAGACTAAATACTTTTTGCGCGAGTAAAAATCAGCCGATCAAAACTTTAGAAAACATCCCAAGCCACAGTCGCGACAAGACACGCATACATCTATTTAAAAAAAAACGTTGTCAGTCGGAAATACCGACGGCACCGAGCTTTWCACCGAGTCATACGAAAACTGGTGTAATCTTGACTATGTCTTACTTCTGTGCACAAAGATGAAAACTACTATAGTCATTTATGCAAAGTGCACCTAAAAGTTGTTTAACCACATTATGCCCAAAGTAAAAGATTTGCTAAATCTAGAAATTACTTGTTTGTTTGTTTATTATATAAAAAAAACTCGTAAGAAAGAAGCGTTTGTTTGAACAAAGTGTTACCATGCTCGGGATGGGGTCCCACACGCAGCGAAAAAATAGAGAGACACCAAAGGAATAACGTTTATTAAAGGGAATGCCGGCCTGGGAATGGCAATCGAGGGTGGCGTAGCGGCAAGTATTTCAGTCGTCTCTCACCTTTGGTTTGATTCCTAGATTCGATTCCTAGATCTCTGGGTTTGATTCCTACATCTCGGGTTCGATTCCTAGATTCGATTCCTAGATCTCTGGGTYTGATTCCTAGATCTCCGGTTCGATTCCTAGATCTCGGGTTCCATTCCTAGATCTCGGATTCGATTCCTAGATCTCGGGTTCGATTCCTAGATCTCGGGTTCGATTCCTATATTCGGCATCGCATGTGAGTAGTGTTTGTTAAGTCTCTCCCTCCTTGATTCGAGGGTCTTTTTCGGGTTCTCCAGTTTTCTTCCCTCTCTAAAATCTATACCAAGATAAATTCCAATTCGATCTGTAAATTAGCTCTGCCGTACAGGTCAGTTGTTTCAGGGTTCGATCTATTAGTTATAGCTATGTCCTGACTTGACTGACTTAGATCAGCCAAGAGGTTGTTTCAGAGCATCGAAAATCTGAAGGTTTTTTGAAGGTGTTAGCCGAATCACTTCTAATCAGAAATAATCGACGGAGGTGCTCAATCATTCCAGCTATCCTTTCAGTGAGACCAAATAACCCTGAATAACTATCCAAAACCGTTATCCAGTAAGGATTGTAAACGGTGTGACGAAATAAAGAAAAGTAGACCCGTACTGCTTTGGGGTCTTGGCCGATCTGCCGACCCTTATTGTCCATCATCGGCCTTTCTCCTCAATTAGTTTTGATAACCTTCCTAGAAACAGCTATACACTTTTCTTTAATTCTATTATTTTGAAACATAAAAAATGCTATAATATATAGTTAAATAGTCTAAAGTTTTATAACTAGGTGCTAGATGAATAGTACGTCTTTCTGATAGTATTTTTTTATTTAAAATTGTTGATAATAATTATTTTTTAAAGAAAAATCTAACCGTCACTTAAAAAATTTAATAATTCATGAAGGAAACACAATAGAAATCATGACCGTGAAGGAGGTTTTTTATCTGATATAGATTCGTCTTCATTTGCATAAACTTGAACTTGGATTTTCTCTATCCAACTTGGTTCATTTCGTAAAGAATTCGGTACAATATGAAAACTTACATCATGAGTTTTTTAAGCCGTTCAATAAACTCGCAGATCGTGTTTTATCGGGTATAAARCCACTCGCCTACGCCTCGTGTTGTATACCCGATAAAACACTCCTGCTCGTTTATTAAACATTACGAAATGTCCGAAAACGTGACTGATATATTTTCAGTTATTCACGTGACGACAAAAGTACCAAACCAGACATACTATGAGTAAAGACAATATTTCTTTTGCGCAGTTACGATAAGTCATTTCTATCTTGGTGGCTATCGTTCGCTTGTCAGTACTACAGTTCTATATGAGTCATTTCTTGAAACTGTTCATCAATACAACATCTTGGTCTCATAAAAATTAGATGACCAAATGTTTTGTAAATCCTTGAAACACGCATTCTTTTAATAATAGGTCACTCTTGATTTCTTAGAAATATTTATCGGCTAGGGTCAGCTGGTGGGAAAATCAGTCACGTGACAACGAAAGCGAACCTGAAAGAATCTATAACGATAAGCCGTTTCTATCTTGGTGGCAAGGATAACTAACGATCGTTTGCTTGTTTCCACAGTTTTATAGAAGTCGTTTTTTGAACTGTTTATCAATACATGAAGAATCTTGGTCCCATAATAGCCGAATAAAGGTTTTTTTAATCCTTGAAACGAGCATACTTAACCAGCTTAAAAGATGTCATAGCAACATTGATTGACGCACACCAAAAATCCCCTCCATTTCTTGGAAATGTTTATCGTCTGAGGGCAGCTGGTGGAAAATTATTCACGTGACATCTAAAGATATACTAAAAATCAGGTTCTCGTTCTTTTTCTTAAGCTGCTGCTTCTCTTCTTCATGAACTAATTCCTGAAATAAAACATGCTAAGTCAGTGCGGAGTTTCACCTCCAATTATTGGCATTATCACCAGGTCTGAGTATGTTAAGATTTGGTGGTAGTACCGACGATTGGAGGTGAGACTTCGTCTGTCGTTCCTTTTTCCCTCATTACCTTTGTCCTTGCTAGTTTCACTCATGTAATATTAATTATCTTAACTTAGTGCACATATTCCCTTTTATCATTATTTGTACTTTTATAGATCTCAATTTTAGCGATATATTATTATTATTATCATATATTTAACATTTAATCTAATTCTTATCAATATATTTATTACTATTTATTTTATACAAATGTAGCTTTACATACTTTAGTGTTGATAAGTTTCTTCAACTTTCTGGAAAAAAAGTTTGTTATTATTATTATTAAAGAGACTACCAAACAAGGCATACAGAAAATATGCATTTTACGCTTTTGTGATCCTTAAAGAAAAGACTCCAGCTTCTAATTTTAAGGCCATTTCTATTTGGTGTCGAAGATAACTAACGATCGTTCGCTTGCGCTACAATTCTATTCGAAATGGTCGGTAAGTGAGGACATTATAATTAACTCTTTTCTCTTTCTGTGTCCGATTGAATAAAACTCAATCTTATGTACTTCTATCTTAGATAAAAAAATGCCTTCCAATAACTAATAACTTTTTAAACTCGACACTGATCAGCATTCGCTCTATATATACCTATATATGTTCTGAAGTCGTCGCTCCTTTTTTCTCAGCCCTTTTCAGAATGCTACTTCGCTCTGTAAAAGTTACTGCAAAGTGTATAGGAGACAGTGTTTTTCCAAACAAAAGTAAATCCAAATCTTATCACTAATTATAAACTCGTCTCACTACTCTTTCTCTCGTTTCTAAAGTTCTGGAACACGCCGTCTTTAACAGAGTTTCATACTTCAAAGTCAAAAGCGATAGTAGGCGATAAGCGATAGGAGATAGGTCATTCCAATGACTTGTGTTTCTTATTATTACTAGTACTCTCATCAAGAACATGGTGGTTAACGTTGAGATTTTCAGTTTGGTTTGGTAGTCGACAAAACCATTTTTGAAAGGCCTCGATTTTCCTTTTTAGCATAAACCTACTGGCATACTATCCGTCTTGGCATGACCTATCGCCTATCCCTTATCGCCAATCTCCTTTGGCCCCGACAACGGCATATACACTCAATGGTTTGTGTAAAACGAAATCTTTGGAAGTTTTAGCATTCTAGAAAAAAATAGAACACTATACACTCATATTCATTCTTTACGTTGCAGACGGGCCAAAAGCTAAGGTAAGAAATATCAGTGGAAACTGAATTTATCGCATCGCAACATTTTTCTAACCAAGAACCACACACGGAAACGATTAATTATACAGCTCTATTAAAAATATGTGCCTCTAATACTTCATACCATCATTAATAATCTCACTTGTTACTCCTTTTACTTGATTCATCTTTAGTTCCCACTCATAAGTGACTTTTTTTGTATTAGATATTCAATGATTCTATCCATGGCTATATTGAGATGCATCCACTATGTGTCGCTATCATCGACACGGAACAATTTCAACGTCTTCGCTGCATCAAGCAAATGGGTGCGTTACGTTTCGATTGACGACTGATTTCAGTTCATTTTTGTAAAGAAAAGTGTTGTTATTCATCATAAAAATGGTTCATTTTAGGTGGCACTTATTTTGTCTATCCGGGAGCATCGCACAACAGGTTCGAACACTCAATAGGGTAAGTCGATCATTGGATCATTGGACTTATGATCTAATGTTAGTATTTATATATGTTTAGCATTTGGGTGTGGATTTTTTTTTTTTGCTAATTTTAAAGGGTTCACCTGGAAATAAAGTTTACATTTAAATTAACATGTAATTTTTTTAAACATTCACGTACGACGATATTCGTACTCCAACGAAGGACCAACGCGAAAGCTCAGCATAATATATATATATTTAATTTTACGGCGTTCAACTTTATCCACCGTTTATGCTTTATACATCGACGGTACTCGAACTTATTCATTTATCTATTTGTTATCTTTACGACTAGTACTATGCAAAAAAGAAACCACAAACCCAAACACATGCAAAAAAAGAAAAAAAGGAAGTAAAAAAGAATAAAAACTAGTTAAGGGAAAGGACAAAAGGACAAGAGTCCCATATGAAGTTCCTCCAACACAAACGTTTTATGAATAATAAATACTTAGAAAAAGCTACAAACATCAGGTGTAAAAGCAGCATTTAGAACAATATGTCTTCCAGGTTCTCGTTCTGTCGACGTCAAAGGTAGAGTCAAATATTTGGAAAAATAGTGTCTGTAACTAATAGAAGTTTATACTTGCCCTCCCAAGCTTTCTTTCGTATAACATGTAGTTTGTTCTATTGTTCGTAAAACCGGACTTGCTTCAATAAATATTTAACAGCAGCAACGAAAAAAAAAAGAATTCAACGCTTGATAAGTACTCAGGGATCGTACGCTAAAACAGCCCCATGATGCAGAGCGCGCCCTACTTGTTACCAGTTTTCCGCGCAACCTCGGAAAGGCCAATATTGGCCAATATAGTATACATCTAGTAAAATTTATTTTAGTATTTAATCAACTTTTACAGGACATCCTATCTTGCTGGCTATTTCGTAGAAAGCTTGAGAAGGAAACAAGGAAAAGAGTTAGATATTGAAGAGAAAGACGTGTTATGCGTCAAAATTGCCGGCCTTTGTCATGACTTGGGTGAGTAACTGAAGCTTTAAACAGACCTCTTAACTTTGAACGTAATGATTATTCCATTTCAGACCACGTGTCATTCTTTTGAGAATGAGATTCTTTGTTTAAGTCGTATCGATATTCATGTGTCTTCTCATGTGAACCATTTAACAAAAAAATGATACTCTAGGGAAAAACACGTGGTTTGAAATGGAAAAACATTACACCCAATGTAATTCTAAAAAGGGACTAAAAAGGTCTATTACTCCACAGTTTTGAAAATAACATTGTGGATCATTCGATAATTTGTGAATAATTCGTGATTATAGCTATATTCCAAACAATCGATTGCGATTAATACCCGATAAAGTCATCCCTTTACGCATGCGTACGAAGAAGTACCTCTTCCAAGAATTCAAGAACGCATGACAAAAAATGCTCGATGCTTGAAATGCTACTTTTCGGCTTATCATCATCGATATTATTTTTWAAAAAATTCTGAAGCCGTCTAATTAATTCGCGGTGGTTTGGTTTTATAAGAGGTAAAAACACAAACACAAACTAACACTCCTGCTTGTTTACTAAACTATACGTAATATATTTGGTACTTTGTCAGGGCATGGACCGTTTTCCCATATGTTTGACAACGATTTTATTCCAAAAGTGAGACCTTTGCTGGAGTGGTCGGTAAGTTTATTTTTTTTATTCATTTGATAATATTTTTTCATTTTACTATTACACCGTCCATGTAGGGAGTGATTGCTCGGTCGAAGGCTCAGGAGTAGCCTGGTAGTCGCTATTTTTCTAATTAGAATTTTTTGGGACAAAGCCCCATTATTTGGATCCTGGACMCAATAACCACAGTTATCTGATCTCTGAATTTTGTATTCATTTTCAGCATGAGGTAGCCAGTGAAAAAATGTTTGACCATCTCATTGAATCGAATGGAGGTGTTAAGAAAATGTTTGAAAAAAACGAGCTCGGTGACAAAGACATATGTTTTATCAAGAAATTAATGACTGGTGAAACACCAAAATCTGAAGAGGTATGAAAACCGCTGATTAGATCAAGCGTATGGAACAAGCCCAGCCATTAATCATTATTATTATTATTATTATTATTATTATTA
>NW_022261337.1:44209-84871 GCF_009602425.1 Actinia tenebrosa | reverse complement strand
TATTATTATTATTATTATTCAAGCATCAGTATAACCTTGCATGACCGACGGAAGGGTGTTCGGAAAAAAACCTATCGCTGAATAATATACTCTAAGCCTTGTTCATATTACAAAGGGGAAAATGATCGGGAGAGCAAGGGTTTGATTTCTTGAGGGGAGAGGTGGGGGTTGAAACGCTGAACTTGGGAACGAGTGCGTCATAACAAGACTGGTTGAAAACATGGAGAAATACTTGTGAGGGCCTGTGCGCACCCGGGAAAGTTAATGTTGGGTGTAAAGTTTACAAGGMACGATTAAAACCCCAAAACAAAGTACTGTTCCTATTGTTGGCTGCTGTGTCTCATTGCTATTTATTGTATTTCAGTTTAGTTTGAGTTAAGCTGCACCAAATTGGTCAGTTTTCATTGGGTGCCACTCTTAAATAAAGGTCTAGTTGAATCAACTGATATCGACGTCTGCTGTTTTCTATTGTTTTAGGAATGGAAAGAAGTCGGAAGAGAAAAGAATAAACCGCGTTTCCTTTTCGAGGTATGAAGGACGTTCATGGTCATTGCACGCGCGCATCCTTTCCACGCATGTGTTCTCATTGTGCGCTCATTGTGCATGCTGACGTCATTCAAATGTCAAGAATGAAGTTTTTTACTTCTTCAAACTCTCATAGCTCTGAAACAAACTGAAATCGGTGATCCCCATTTCCCCCGTGTTTTCCAAGTACTTCATCATTATCCTCTATGCCTGTGTGGCACGTAGGCTGTACTCCATAATACCTAACTGTCGTGTTACGGCCCGCTTTAATGTATATCAGCTAAATACGTGTGAATCTGCATGAGCATATTCATCCTAATTTACATACATCGCACTCCTCCCTTCTTAGCTTGAGGGTCGTGGTCAAATGAAATCTAACTATTAACAACTCAAATAGACTATAAGTCTTTCTTTTGACCTAATGTCTTTAACGCAATGTTCAGTCTCTTGTTTCTTTCTGTTAATACAGTTCTTTTCTCAACCTTTCCCTTCCACTAGTCTTAGTGGCGGTTTCCGTATCCTGGTTGATCGTCGTAGTGCAACTTGCTTGGGTACTTTCGTGACTCTTGTTGAAGTCACTGCTTCTGGCTCTCGTGTCGGCATTTTTTTCTTGGGTTCCCGCAGGCGGTCTTGCAGAAACATGATCTTTCTCTTCCCTTGTCTGTATCTCCGGCATGGGTCTGTCACTCGTTAAGGTACTTCCACTTAAGTTTGTCTCTATGTCGCGCTGTGGCACTTGACCTCTCGACCGATCTGGTACTATCTCTGGTCCATCTGTCATAAGATCGGATCTCCTCAGACGATCTACATGTCTCTTCCACACTCTTCCGTCCTGTAACACGATACATACGATTTTGGTCCTGCCCGCTCTACTATAGTACTTGACCACCATGTCTCCTCCTTTCTTGGGTCTTTCACCAGCACTGGTTCTCCAGCGTAGAACTCTCGTAGYTTAACTTCCTTGTCGTGATACTGCTTCTGCTTACTTTGCATGTTCACTACCTTGTTCTCTGGGCTTGGTCGTACTAGAGCTAATCTTGTACGGAGTTCTCGTCCCATGAATAAGCTTGCTGGTGTACATCCAGTTGTTGGGTGTTTGGTAGTACGGTATGGCAAAAGGAAACGATCTAGCTGTAGCTGCAAGTTTTGTCCTGGTGACTTACTTGCCTTAAGGCTTCTCTTGAATGTTTGTACCATCCGGTCTGCAGCTCCGTTGCTAGCAGGGTGGCAAGGTGCTACCCTGATGTGTTTCACACCGTTTTTCTTGAGAAAAACTTCGAATTTTTCACTTCTAAACTGTGGTCCGTTGTCACTAACTATCTGTACTGGGATTCCATACTTGCTGAACAGGTCTCTTAATACTTCGATCGTTACTGTTGCTATAGTACTTTTCATGAGAATGATCTCGGGTCATTTTGAATATGCGTCCACTACTACCAAGTAGTTCTTGCCTTCTTTCTCTGCAAAATTAATATGTACTCGGCACCACGGTGTATTTGGCCACAACCATGGCAATAATGGTGCAACCGTTGGTACACTCCTTGTCTGCTGACACCTGTGAAAGTGTCTGACCGTGTATTCTATGTCTTCATCAATTTTCGGCCACCATATGTAGCTCCTCGCCATCTCCTTCATACGTACCATCCCGGGGTGAGCCGTATGCAGTTCCTCTAGCATCCCTTCACGGTGTTTACTGGGAATAACCACTCAGCGTAATCCCCAAATCAAACAGTCTTGCTCGATGGATAACTCGTGCTTACGTTGGACGTATGGCTTCAGCCGCATGTCGTCTACTTCTGAACTCGCTTGCTACGTTGTAGATAGAGTTTTCCCTCGTTGATGAACATGTGGCTAACAATGGCAATCTGGATAATGCATCGGATGTTGCATTTTCTTTAGATGGAATGAACTTGAGATTGTAGTTGAAGGCTGATAGGGTTAAAGCCCATCTTTGTAACCTTTGTGCTGCTAAYGTTGGCACGGCTGTTTTGGGAGCTAAGATCCTTTCTAACGGTTTGTGATCAGTCATTATCGTGAATTGCCTTCCCCATAGATAACTATGGAATCTCTTGACACCAAAAATTACTGCTAGGGCTTCCTTGTCCAGCTGACTGTAGCCTTTCTCGTGTTTGTTCAGTGTCCGCGATGYGTAGGCTATCGTGATTGTGCATGATGACTGCCCCCAGTCCATATGGAGAGGCGTCTGTTGCTATCAACAGCGGTAGTTTAGGGTCGTAATGCGCTAGTACCTTCCTTGAGGTAAGTTCTTGCTTTATTTTCTTGAAAGCTGACTCACATTCCGGCGTCCACTTCCACTCCTTGTTGCCCAGGAGGTCGTTCAATGGGTGTATCACACTTGACAAGTTCGGTAAGAACTTTGCGCGAAAATTCAGCATTCCCAGCCACGAACGCAGTTCTGTCACATTATTGGGTGCTGGGGCCTTCGTCACCGCTTCTACCTTTTTCTCCGTTGGTTGGAAACCTGCCGCTGAGATCTTTACTCCCATGTAGACTACTGAATCTTTCATGAATTCGCACTTCTCTGGCTTCACTCTCAGACCATATTTCTTGAATCTCTTGAAAACCTCTTCCAGCGTTTGCAATTGTTCCTTATCATTACGACTGGTTACTAGAACATCATCCATGATACCACACGTGTAGTTTAAGCCTGCTAATACTTGGTCAGTGAACCGCTGCCAGATTGCTGGGCTTGACGATATACCATAGGGTAAGCGCGTATACCTGAATAGTCCCTTAGGCGTGTTTATTGTGACTAAGTTCTGGGACTCCTCGTCGAGTAGCATCTTTTGATATGCACACTTCCCAGCTGTCCGAAAGACTACGCGCGAAAAGGATTGTTGGTAGAAATGGAACAGTCCTCTCACCAGTCTTTCACTTTTAGACCGCGCGGTTCATCACATGAATTTTGAGTCCGCCATCTTGAAAATTTGCCCTTATTAGTGATTAGTGGCAAATTTTTCACGCCTTTGTGTCTCCAAAGCCTCATCTGAGTTAATTTACTTATACACAAGTACTTCTGTTGATTGTAAGTGAAAGAAACATGAATAAATGCGAATATAATTATGACTCTAACGATCCGTAACTTGTCTTGGTTCTTTACTCGTAAAAATAGAGTTTGTTTACATTTGATTTTACTTGCTAAGTGTCGAGAAATATTCCAAATAGTAAGATTTTAATCTTGTAAAAGTACTTAAGAAGGTTCTTGTGCTTTGGCTGAGTCATTTTTAGCGAGAAAATAGCAAAATAACACTCGTTCGAGCAGCACAGATCGCTGTTTCAACTCTACTCGATGGGAAGAACGACCTAGAGGCAGCCATCAACTTTTTTAGCGGGTTTTTCTCGAAGTTTCAGTTTCTTATGAGCCAAAGACAAGGCAAAGAAGAATAAAMACACGAAACTCCTGTTGACCTACTCGCATTCGTGAATGCCAGAATCATCAAACGCTACTCTCAAGCCATTCAATCGTCTTATATTTACCTTTGTAGGTAAATAAACAGTGAAATTCTATGTAGATAATATAAGAAATATTCCAATGTGTTGTAAACTCTATTTTCTATCAGAAATCTGTGAAATCCGTCAGAAATCCCTTCCGAGCTTCGTTAGACTTGCTCCAAGTCTCGCTCGTTATTTTTTCCGCTGGCGAGTCGTCGAATTCAGATTTCGGCTCTTCGGGTTCAAACAGATTTCCGAAGGGAATGGCCGAGAAAAAATGAAAAGCGAGCGAGACTTGTAAAACTCGGCATCTCATTAACATTCAACAAGTTGGCCTGAGCTTTGATTGAAATGTTCGTTTGCATTTCCAGGGGCAACATACGCGTCGACGTGAGCCTGTAAATAATGCAGATTTATTATGGAAGAGACGAAAATTACGCCTCTAAAAGATATACAACCTGAATTCGAGGACTTTAGGAGTACTTGTCGTATTGTTTGTGTAAAAGAAATAGTCAGCCACAACAAAGTGCCAAAGAAAACATCATTCGACTTTTCAATCCAGATAATAAAAGAATAAAAAGACTTCGTTTTGTATTGAGATCGAAAATTATTTGTCAGTGACTATTCATGCCACGGACTTCAAAGTTATGTAAATCATGCTCCAGGAGCATAAGTTAAGCCTTAAAAATCATGTAATAGGAGATGGCTCATCGTGATCTGAATGAAGCCGCGATTTGATTCCTAAATTTTCTAATTTTCTCAACTGATCTCGCATCAAGAAAATCGAAGGCTGGATGACGAAAATTTTACACTTTGTGGTCTTGGATAAGACAATATCTTGTGATTTGGATTCAAGATCCACATCATTTTTTACATTGGAATGCTTCGAAAGCAAACGGGAATAACTGATATACAGTGGACTTTCCTGAACCCGTTGGCGTGAAATAAAACAATCTTTTCCCTCAAGAAGACTGCTAATAGCTTCCGTCTGATAATTTCTAAGATTTTCTAGCTTTAAAACATTCTTAACTGCTTCGATGGGTTTCCCCCCATAACTTTTCGACTAATGAATACAAGAACCAAATCAAATTTTACCAATGGCCGACGATAAATGATAAAGTCGTGCAACACGACTCCCCCGATATAGATTTGGTCTCTCATGTTCTTGCTCCTCATTGGTTAAGAATCAGTCGATATATTACGTCAGCGGACAGAGTCCTGTCCGCGAATATTAATGAATGCCGAGTTTTACAAGTCTCGCTCGCTTTTCATTTTGTTTCGGCCGTTCCCTTGGAAATCTGTCGGAACCCGAAGTGCCCGAAATTTGAATTCGACTACCCGCCAACGGAAAAAATAACGAGCGAGACTTGGAGTAAGTCTAGAGCTTCGTCGAACTGCGTGTATTTTTCTTGAAAGAGGACGAGGGCCCCTCGACTCAAATTCAAAATGCACCGTGATTGGTCAGTTCGCGCGCTCTCCAGACAACTGGTCAGGTCAATCTTTGAAAACTGCTTTCCACCAACCATCTTGGTCTGGAAATCTTCCGGCGTTGGTATCGGGTATTGTTCTGTATGAATTGCTTGATTCACTGTGCCTTTGTAGCCCCCACATAGACGTACTGTTCCGTCGGTCTTGGGTACAACCACTAAGGGAGTTGACCACTCCACTGAATTCTACAGCTTCTATAATTCCTTCTTGCTTCATCCTGTCGATTTCCTTCTCGACTGCTGGTCTAAGAGAGAATGGCACCGGGCGTGCCTTCAGGTGAATTGGTACAACATCGGGTTTTACATGCAAGGTTGCCTTTGTTCCTTGTATGGTTCCTAGTTCTGGTTTGAAGATATCTGCGTACCTCGATTTCAGCTCCTCAACTGGTTCCGACCTCGAGTGGTAATGCACTTGCGTGAACAAGTTCTGCCAGTCCAGCTTGATGGCTCTGAGCCAGGATCGTCCCAGCAGGGTTGGAGCATACTTGTCTGCCTCAACAATAACTATCGGTAAAGCTGCACACTGTCCCTGGTATTCGACATCTACAAGAATCTCTCCTGCTGTCTTCAAGGGTGTTCCCGCATATCCGCTAAGGCTTCGTGTTGTCTTCTTCAGCGAGATATGTCGAAGGTACTTCTCGTAATCCTTCATTGTCACGATGGAAACTGCTGCTCCGGTATCTAGCTCCATTTCCACCTTTGATCCTTCCATTAAGATCGGTATCTTGATCGTTCCTGTAAATTCTTGATGATCTACCTTAATCTTATTTTTCACGTCCTCGTTGATCTCCACTGCATTTACTGGGTCGTACGGACCTGTATCCGATTCACTCTCCTCCACTTCGCTCGGCGTCTCGTAGTCGTCGTCTTGGTTAACGCTCTCTTCTACGAAGCGTACAGGTTGTTTGCCCTTCGTGGMTTTGTTTTCCTTCCTTACGTTGTCGTTACCTCGGCCTTGCCCCTGTTTGTTCCTTCATTGCGACTTTAGATGACCAATTTCATTACATTTGAAGCACTTGCGTTTTTGTGCCTGCATTCAGCAGAGCTATGGTTTCGCACCGTCCGCATTTCCTTTCCGATTCAGTTGAACTTTTTACCATTCTTCGATTTCCCCGATTTACCATTTTACTTTTCTCACTCATGCCCTTGACATTCTTTTCTGCTGCTTCTTCTGCCAAAGCTACCTCTAGTGCTTTTTGGAAGCTGTAATTTTGTGCCAGTAGTTTTGTATGGATGCTATCCGACAGCAAACCACACACAAATCGGTCTCTTAAATTCTCTTGCAACTGGTCTCCTTTAAAATCACAAATCGCTGCCATTTTCTTCAAATCTGCTGCAAATCCGGTGATGGACTGTCCCGTTGTTTGCTTAGTGGAGTTAAAGCGAAATCTTTCAGCGATTACTAGCCTTTTTGGTTTAAAATGTGYTTTTAGTATTCCACATAGCTCCGTGAAGCTCTTCTCACTCGGTTGTTGTGGATAACACACGTCGCTCAAAATCTTGTACGACTTGTTCCCTATGCTGCTTAATAGGATAGCTTTTCTCTTTGCTTTGTTTTCTTCCCTATCCTCAATATCCCAGGCTATAAAATACTGACATATACTGACATAACCTGTTGATATAGCTAACTATATCACCTTGATTGTGGTCAAATTCTTCGAAAACACTTCTCGCCGTCGCCATGATGTCGCTGCTTTTCTCGCTTGAACTCTGTCCTTGGATTCGTAAATTCCCTTTGAATTCGCCTTAAAACAGTTCCTCGTTGTTTTATTGTTTTATGCTTGGCTCCGTAAATTCACGTTGAATTTGCCTAAGAAAAAGTCCTGAAAATCTTGATTTTCTTACAGCATCCTCGTCGCCAGTTTCGTGTTTACGGCCTGCTTTAATGTATATCAGCTAAATACGTATGAATCTGCATGAGCATATTCATCCTAAGGGGCTGTTTATATGGAGCGAGCCAGCCCGGTAAGCGGGCTAGCCCGCCTGGCCGAGATGAATTTTGGATTGCGTTTATATGGGAAAATTCAGCCCGCTTACCGGGATGAAATCAGTCATGTGATCATCCAGCCTCGTTAGCATACGAACTCGTCCCGAGAAAAKAAATAAAAAACATGGCGGCGATGGCGGTAAAATCTGCCTTCCATCGAAAAAAGTATTTTTTCTTTGGATCGTCCGCCATGTTTATAAAATTTGGTATTGTGATCGCTTTGGTCAGCGAATTTCGCATGCGCAGTAGGATAAAATCCAGCCCGCTTACCGGGCTGGCTCGTTTATATGGGAATTTTTCCATCCCGCTTGCCGAAATCTCGGCAMCGCCCAACCGAGATCTCGGTAAGCGGGTCAGCCCGTCTACCCATATAAACACAAAGCATTTTTTACAACGAAAAGAGGCCGAGCCGAGTTCTCGGCCAAGCGGGCTAGCCTGCATATAAACAGCCTCTAATTTACATACACCACACTAACTTTAAAGGAAATATGGCATCAAATTAAAATCACATATTTTGTGCATAGTTGGAATAATAGAATTTCACGCAAAGCTAAGGCTACAAGTCCACACTTGTTGCCCAATAACATTTCAAACGTCAGGGCAAACGTCCGTGTAATCTAAAGTCAGTTAAACCCCTTTTTCAATTTGCTCATTTTATTTCTATTATATAAAAAATCTGAAGATGAGATCGATTGCCCATAAACGTCGTACGTCCTTAATGAACATGTTATGGTTAGAGCCGTTATCATTTTCTCCGTGCTCAGCAACTTCGAAAATAAGTTAGGATCTTTGGCTTTGGGCTGAAGGAACTTGAAAAGCGCGCTGAAACTTCTAATACCAAACTATTAACTACTATTACCTAATTAATAACTTCCAATACTTATTATTAACTTCTAATTATCTACTTCTAATCAATAATTGATAACTTCGAATACAACCTAATTAATGACTTCTAATACCTGTTATTATTTTCCCACCGACCTTGATTGTTGAAGATTGTCGCTAACAAGATCAACGGTATTGACGTCGACAAGTGGGATTACTTTGCACGTGACTGTAAATATCTTGGCATCAAGAGCTCCTTCGAACACATGTAAGATATCAGACTGTAATCTGTAAATATTAAAGAAAATCTGTAACCATTACTTTTAGCCAGGAAAAAGTGATAAAAACCCGTCTGGTTGATATGTTAGATCACATTCGATGCAATAGATCTTTTTCAAGATGCGCGAAAGCTGTCAAAAGTATCGCGCGCTCAGATTCTAAAACGAGGCATTTTTGGGCACGATTATAACGTGCGCTATGGAAAACATATACAAAACTTTGAAAATTATGCTAACGAAGGAATACTTTGAAGTTTCTTTTATTTGAGGAGCAGGATAATAGCTCATTTTAGAAAAAATCTTTTCTTCAAGGGTTTAAAAGATCGCCTTTAACTCTATGGTTATCGCCTATTCTAACTTTTGTTACGCGATCTGACTTTAAGTCATCTTTATTAGTATTCTTTATAAGAATTAGATTACTTTATCAAAGATAAAAGTAGCTACAAGTTAACATGAAGACTTAGAGCCTCGTAAAGGTGAGTCTCAAGCAGGACCACCGACAGCCCACGAAATCTCGTCGACTAATGCCCCTTTCTTAAAATTGGCGTTCTGTCCTTTTTGGGCTGACTGCTTACTGCTTTAATATTCCAGTTCGTAGTCAATCTCGTAGCCAGAGCCTGCGTTTCTTCTGGCCTGCGGGTAAGAACGARGGCTCTGGCATAATCCATATTTTGAGACCAGGAATTCTTGGTTCCCCATTTCAAATTTTTATTTTGATCAAAAGTAAACACAGAACTCTGTTTGAAAGCAGGTTTGAAAGCATGATTTTCATTCATTATATTTCACTTCTGGAAATCTGCGCATGCGCCAAAAAATAATTATGCAAGAGCCCTAGTTCTTCGTTGCAGGCCAAAAGAAAAGCAGGCTCTGGGTACGAGATTGGTTCGTAGTTTAAGAATCGTTTTTAGTGCGCATCCGATTTGATCTCAAATTCCTCACCTTCTTTTGTTTAAACCTTCTTCTGTTCTTAATTAAACAAAAGGTGAGAAATTCAGGATAAAATCGCAGGCGCACTCAAACCGATTCTTAAAATACGAACTGGCTTATTCAACCAAAGTTTTATACATTATTCGTGATTTTTTGGGKGAGCTGTTCAATAAAACTGCAGATTCAGGTCTAAAACCTTCAAAACCACTAACTACACCTCATGGTTTTAAACCTGTTGTTAAAGACTACAAACATAATAAAAGGTTCAATAAAACATTTTTACGAACATCTGCAGGCGATGTTTATCGCTGGCAAGAGTGATCAAATCAGGAAAAAAAGGTGAAGCAGAGATTTGCTATCGTGACATCGCGGCGGGAAATATCTACGATTTGTTCCACACMAGACTTAGTATCCATAAAAAGGCCTGTCAGCATAAGACGGTAAACGCCATCGAAATGATGTAAGTAAAGTATCACAATGTCTCCCAGTTACGGTTCAAAGCCTTTAGTGAAGCCCGATTTTAGCAGGTTAAAGCAAGTTTTTTATGACAAGTGTACTTGTCAAGTTTACTTGCTTATGTGTATGAAAAACACATGACAAGTTTTGACATGTTTTATTTGGTTGTTTACGCGAATAAACCTTGAAGTTTCTTTGGCAAGTCTCTGACAAGKTTTTGTAGCGACCTCTGGACAGCTAGACCAAGCAACCGCTGAGCGCCCGCGATTTCTTGTCACGTTTCCCTTGTTGGCCGATACAGACGAGGTTTCATAATTTGTCAAGTTTTCCTTGACAAGTTGCTTTGTTCAAAAGCTAGCATGCCAGCTCTTGTGGAACAAGTGCACTTGACAAGGAAAATCTTGATAAGTTCTTATTATCACATGCACGAGCAAATAAAACTTATCATAGAAAACTTGCTCGCTCGTCATTAACGTGCTTAACTCGGTCTAGTTTACCAGAGATAAAGACGTCGGGCTGCCCATAAGCTATAACTAGATAAAAGCCAGCCAGCTCTAAGATATTAGTGGCTGATTAGAACCTCAGTTGTAGCACGGCGTCATTTGCCGGCACGAGAATTTTCAGGATTGCGCAGGACGATCTGCCAGACGATACCTGTGTTAGGCTGATCTACGAGGATAATTAATTATAGATTATAACTGCTGAAGCCCTATTCTCTATCTATTTCTGCTGCTGATACGACATTATTTATTTTTAGATTATAACTGTTAATGGGAGATTATATTTAAATTTGTTTTACAGGATAACTGAGGCTCTAGTAAAGGCAGATCCACATTTTAAGATCAAAGGAGAAAATGGGCGGTAAGCTTTGTTTCGTCCCCCTTGTAAGGAATCCTGGATTTTTGTACAAGGTGCAATAAGCCCATTCACACAAAAAACCTAAAACAAAAATACTAAAAATATTGCCTTTCAATGGAAGCCGAGTTTAATAATGGTCATTCAGTTGTTGTTCAAATTGAAAGCAACAGACTCCTGTTGATGGCATATGAAAGGCATTGTTCTCTACCATTTCGTAAACCGAAATGTAAATAAGCAAAAAAATGATTTTTCAAATTGGTTTAACTATTTAACATCTTTGTCAAACGTATAGAGAACCAAGTACGATATCGACAGCAATAGATGACATGGTTGCCTACACTAAACTGACAGACCACGTGTATTATGAAATACTCTATTCGACTAAAGACGAATTAAAAGAGGTAAGAACAGTAGTTTGGTTATTTATTGAGTACAGGTTATTTTTTGCAAAAATGGCAAAGTTATGGTGCAGGAAACAGAGTAAAGTCGGGCCAAAGCAAGAGAAATGTCTCTAAAGACCAGCCAAACAAGTAAAGCTTTTGATGACAAACTGCAGCTTGAGGATGCTCACAAGAGGTGAGACTGTAACTAGTTAAAGGGATCGAATCCATTAATAGTTATCAAGCGATTGAACCTGTAAAATGCATCTAACTATAATCCTTGCCAGACCCAGGTTTGTAGCTTTTCAGGTGACTGACTTTATAGAAATAATTATAATAAATATTGACATACTTTACCTTGCATGATACAGGCAAGGGAAATCTTGCAGAACATAGAACAACGAAAATTGTATAAATTCATTGGGTACACGATTCCCAAAGACAACCCAGACGAGGTGAGTCTCAAACTGAACTATTTTCTTGGTTTACTTCTTCTCACTGCGCGACTCGGCTACAAAGTCGGTTGCAGAACAACAATATTACACCAAGGAAGCACGGCAGAAATAAATAAGTTAGTCTTCCTGTGGTATTGACGTGTGCTTACGAATACGTTTTTCCGCGAAAAATAGCGTGGGCTCAAGTAAATATCAAAGATGGCGGAGTACATAAAATTGACGGGGATTCGAAGGGAAGAGAACGGGGAGAGGAGTGAAACTTTTTCAAACCTTTCGACAATCCACGTCAGTTTTAGGGCTACTGGGGTTGCCACGGCCACTTAATGAGGTAAATTGTTGCATATGTTTGGGTCCCAATGCGTCCGAGTTAAAGAGTATTTTATGTACACCGCTATCTTTGATATGTTTAATATTCACAGTTGATTTCACGAAACTTCAGCATTTTGTTCGCCAGAAGTGCACATCTTGGTACGAACTTTGGGATTTCAAAGTGAAATTGATTAGCAATCTTTCAAACTGATAATACTGTAACTTCAAAACCTCATCAAATCTACCGTTTAAAGTCAGGAAGGAAAAACTACTCTGATAACTCTGTAAGTTACAAACTAATCCAATAAAGATCCATTTTTTTCTTAATTATTAAAAAAAAAAAGATAATAAATAATATTTCCTATTTGCATTTTCCTGTTTGCCTTAGCTTTATAGTAAGCCCTATTGTGAACTTAGAAGAATTGACAGACGAATATCGTTCAACATGTACCAATAAAGTCTACCTTTATTATCAACTTAATCAGTTTAATGAATCTTTATTCGTCAAAAGATAAGGGCTTTTTGTTGCTTTTTACGCAAGATGAACTCAAGTTTTTCAAAAAAGACGATTGGAATTTTGTCATTCACTAACACACGGCAATCCGTTTTACGGCATCTTTACTTGCTTTCAAGGCAGAAATGCTAAAAATTTCGTGTTTGTATTTTGCATCGGTGCTAATGCCAAAAAATGAAAGTAGATTGTTGTCCTTTCTTTCCGTCCTCTTTTATAATTTCCTTCTGCAACAAAAAAAGTTTTGCTAAATGTATCGTTTTTTAATTGCTAATTTATGCTAATGCTAGTTTTTTACGATAAACAGCCAAAAACATCGTGATTAGCATGCTACCAAGGACGTTGGTAATTCCCTAATGCTGATTGGCCGAGACCCGATCACCGCTATATTTGTTTAGTCATGAGCCCTCCCGACTTTTAAGAAAACCGCAAACGCATCCATACCACAGGAAGACCAATTAAGTAAATTATATACCACAGGAAGACCAATAAACTAATTTATTTCTATGTGCACTAAGAGGTATATCCACGAACGTTGTTTTTATCTGTCAAACTGCATGTAGAAAGGTGTTCCTGCCATGCGGAAAGAGATATTCGACATTGTCAAGGAAAATGCAGAAGAGTTGAAAGAAGATGATATTGTTGTGCAGGTATTTGTTATGCTAAAAGACAAAGTTTTAAAGTTTGTTGTCAGTTTTCGTAAATTTTCGATTTCTCTGAATATTTTTGGCCGATCTAGGAAGGCGTATCAAAACGAAACTTGAAATCTGGCTCTTTCACAGCTTGCGAAGGTGTTGTAAGGCCTTGGGCTAGTAGTCGAGAACACTCTATCCTATAGTCCTTATAATTAGTCCGTGGCACAGCCAGAAGATATTCTTCACCAGATCGTATGTTACGGGAGGTAATATATTCCTTCAGAAGGACAACACTTTGTTTTAGCTTCTAAAACACTATCGTCATAGTTTCCCAGCGGCTGTGGCCGCAGCCAGTATTTACTATATGTAATGTCTCCCCCGTATTTAAAGCGGGATGTCACTAATTGTTATGCTTTGAATTGCAGCTGACGCCTTTCAAGTATGGTGGAACGGATGACAAAGACCCAGTGGGAAAAGTTCGCTTCTATGCCAAACATCGTGAAAACGAATCTTTTAATATTAAAAAAGAACAGGTCCATAAATGAGTTATACATTTTTTTAAACTCATGAATAATTCATAAGCCTTTGGTCCAATTGGAGCCACTATACAAGTCACGTGCATGGACCTTTATACCCGATAAAGTCCTCTTCATTAGTATTCTTTATATAAAGAATACTAATGTGGACAACATTATCAGAATAAAGGTGCATCCAAGTTTAGATGAGGACTTAGAGCCTCATCAAGGTCAGTCTCGCGTACGATCATTGACGACCCATAAATTATCGTCGTCTAGTGCCCCTGTCTTGAGTTCGGCATGTTGTCTTCAACTTGTGGGAGTCTTTTTTGCACTTACTGCGCATGGCAGTGACGTACAAACCTCACTGCGCATGAAATTGCTGTACTAACGAATATCAAAGTATAAAAGTCAATGTTCGAAAGGTATATAGTTGCTCTACTTCAACTGAAAGGTTTGTGAATTTTACTTAAAGTTTTTGAAGCCGTTTAATAAACTCGGCTACGCCTCGTGATTTTATACCCGATAGAACACTCTTGCTCGTTTATTAAAGACTACATATATACATGTACATACGGCCTGTGAATAGACTGGAGTCCGGTGTAAGAACATAGTTAAGTTATACATGAACTGAGCWGAACAGCATGTGGTAACTCATCAACCTCATCATCGGCATGTACTCACTCAAGAATATCCAGCAAACACTCTCTATGGCATAATTCACTTTTTCAGCACGGATTTTCCGTGGTTCCGGTTTTAATGCGCATGCTCTAAAACCAAGACCTCATATTCCGGCTAGACTCACTTTCGGCTAGAAATGATGAATTTATATTTTCGTATATTTGTATATTGTAAAATTATTACATGAGATAAAAACTAATTGAATAGCTCCTGGATTAGTGTAGCTTTATGGTCACCAAGGAAACGGCCTCATAAATATATTTGGATGAATATAATTCTGCTAAGGAAAGAAAAAATATAAACTGGTTTTCCTGTTCATACCAATAAATAAAATGACCGGAGAATATCTGTTCGTGCTCCTGTGAAGTAAGATTGCGATCGAATTCGTTTAAAAAAATCGACCACAAGTAGAACGTACCGAGTGTAAATACGGTTAGTCAGTCTTTTACCTTGTCCGTTTATCGTAAGACCTCGAAATTGCCTGAAATTTACCAATCTGCCAATCCTCGAGTGCTTTATAACTCCACGCAGCACAGCAAACAAGTTTTTATTTCTTATATAAAATGCAAGGGCTCGTGCGTGCTGTGCTATCATAAGGCACGCGCTCCCAACTAATCAGAATGCGAGATTTGTAACAGTTATTTTATAAGAACCAATACATAAAATCCTGTAATAAATCGATGTTTCAGAACTTCACACTCGTAGCAGATGATGTAAGACGTACAATAAACGTTTAATTATCGATCTGCTAATATATTAGTGAGTGAGTGAGTGAGCGAGTGAGTGCAGGAATGACACATTTGCATATTCAGACCCCTCACAATAACTCTTTTCTACGCTTCGCGTATCCACGAGTTGAAATGGATCTTTTATGAATATTGTATTATGTCATTGTAAAAAAAACTAAATATTCTGCTTTCTTGTGCAGGTAAGCCGCATGCTGCCTGTGGTATTTATTGAAGAGGAGATAAGAGTTTACTGCAAGGAAAGAAAACAACCGACTGTAGAAAAGATGAAAACGTAAGTGATATTTACCTGTAGATCTATCAAAAGTAACAATTCTTATTTCTTGACCTTCAAGGGTCACAAAAAAAAAAAAAACTTGCAACTTTCCTCGATTCTTTYAAYATAAATAATCCGAAAATAAAATTATGTGCGAGTGTGCTCATGCACAGTGGGTCCACAGTGCTAGAAATATCCCACATGAAACATCATTAGTTCATTTCCTCATATGAATAGCCAATGTGGTCTTCATTTTATAAGAACATTGTACTTGTTAGTGTCGTGTAACGTTCGTAAGTGAATGACGTAAGACGATCGATAAACGTTAAATTATCGATCTGCTAACATCTTAGTGAGCGATTGAGTGAGTGACACATTTGCATATTCAGACCCCTCACAATAACTCGTTTCGGCGCTTCGCGTATCCACGAGTTAAAAGAGGTTAACGAAAAGTTGAAAATATGAAAAGTTGTCATTATGCTATTCTATTTTCAGAGCTTTCCTTGAATGGTGTACACATCGGGGATATGAGGTCGAGAACAAAGTAAACATTAATTTTTGGACTGATAGGCTCAATCCACTGTTTTCCAATTCATAACATACGTCATTCACTTGAGTATTATTACTTTTTGAACAACATAAGCTTGCAAAGAAACATCAATACAATGAGAAAAACCAAGAATGGCTTATTCGAGAGAGTGACATAGTCTGAATTGGAAAACATTGCGTCTAATTGATAATAATGATGACGAAAGCAAGTTGTTTTGAACCATTCCATAAATAAAACCATTCCTAAAATAGGGGTTAGGCTACTCGGTACCAACCACTACTAGAAGTGGATTTTATCTTCAAATATCTTCAAAAGTAAAAGTAAAATAGCAGATCTTAGATGTTTTGCACGTATGCTGAACAACGTAAGTCTGGTCCTTATTTAGAACGATTGCTTTGACCTTGCCCCAAGCCACACACTAAAATTAAATCAGTTGCAGGGGCCAAGAATTCAAAGAACCGACCACAACCCAAACGAAGTCGAACACGATGACGATAAAGATCTTCATTTGGAAACCTAAAAATACTATTTGTATAGAGACCGCTCATAAATGCACGACAATATATGTGGTTTTTGATCGGATARTTACTAGGGGTAGTCTAATACCCAGCATAATCCATCCTTTCTCTGCTTTGATTATTTTATCCAATTACAAGCTTCGTTCTATTCTACCAATAGCGGTCGACTTAATAATTGATGCATAAAGAAACTTTATGAATTTTATGATTTTGCACTTAGCTTTAAGCGAAATTCATCTGTATACTGCTCTCTTAGCCTGAGCAGTTTTCGTATGACTGTGAAAAGCTTGTGGCACGARCACGGCAAGGCATACGCCAAACCAATMACACTGCGCGAGAACTCCCACTCCTCCAATCAAATACCCGGAACACGGCATAAACAAGGGGCAGACACGGTCTTAGCCGAGGTCAAGGCACTGCCAGACTAAATACTTTTTGCGTGAGTTAAAATCAGCCGATCAAAACTTTAGAAAACATCCCAAGCCACAGTCGCGACAAGACACGCATACATCTATTTAAAAAAAAAAACGTTGTCAGTCGGAAATACCGACGGCACCGAGCTTTTCACCGAGTCATACGAAAACTGGTGTAATCTTGACTATGTCTTACTTCTGTGCACAAAGATGAAAACTACTATAGTCATTTATGCAAAGTGCACCTAAAAGTTGTTTAAACACATTATGCCCAAAGTAAAAGATTCGCTAAATCTAGAAATTACTTGCTTGTTTGTTTATTATATAAAAAAAAACTCGTAAGAAAGAAGCGTTTGTTTGAACAAAGTGTTACCATGCATGCTCGGGATGGGGTCCCACACGCAGCGAAAAAATAGAGACACCAAAGGAATAACACGCAGCGAAAAAATAGAGACACCAAAGGAATAACGTTTATTAAAGGGAATGCCGGCCTGGGGATGGCAATCAAGGGTGGCGTAGCGGCAAGTATTTCAGTCGTCTCTCACCTTTGGTTTGATTCCTAAATTCGATTCCTAGATCTCGGGTTCGATTCCTAGATTTGATTCCCAGATCTCGGGTTCGATTCCGAGATTCGATTCCTAGGTCTCGGGATCGATTCCTAGATTCGATTCCTAGATCTCAGGTTCGATTCCTAGATTCGATTCCTAWATCTCGGGTTCGATTCCTAGATTCGATTCCTAAATCTCGGGTTCGATTCCTAGATTCGATTCCTAGATCTTGGGTTCGATTCCTAAATCTCGGGTTCGATTCCTAAATCTCGGGTTCGATTCCTATATTCGGCATCACATGTGAATAGTGTTTGTTAAGTCTCTCCCTACTTAATTGATTCGAAGGTTTTTTCCGGGTTCTCCAGTCTTCCTCTCTCCGTAAAATCTACATACCAAGATAAATTTCCAATTCGATCTGTAAATTAGCTCTGCCGTACAGGTCAGTTGTTTCTTTCAGGGTTCGATCTATGAGTTATAGCTATACCCTGACTTAGGCTGACTTAGATCAGCCAAGAGGTTGTTTCAGAGCATCGATAAGATTTGAAGGTTTTTTGAAGGTGTTAGCCGAATCATTTCTAATCAGAAATAATCGAGGGAGGTGCTCAATCATTCCAGCTATCCTTTCAGTGAGACCAAATAACCCTGAATAACTATCCAAAACCGTTATCCAGTAAGGATTGTAAACTGTGTAACGAAATAAGAAAAGTAGACCTGTACTGCTTTGGGGTCTTGGCCGATCTCCCGACCCTTATTGTCCATCATCGGCCTTTCTCCTCAATTAGTTTTGATAACCTTCCTAGAAACAGCKATACACTTTTCTTTAATTCTATTATTTTGAAACATAAAAATGCTATAATATATAGTTAAATAGTCTAAAGTTTTATAACTAGGTGCTAGATGAATAATAGTACGTCTTTCTGATTAAAGTAAGAGCTAACCGTCACAAAATGCTATAATATATAGTTAAATAGTCTAAAGTTTTATAACTAGGTGCAAGATGAATAATAGTACGTCTTTCTGATGAAAGTAAGAGCTAACCGTCACAAAATGCTATAATATAAAGTTGAATAGTCTAAAGTTTTATAACTAGGTGCTAGTAAGAGCTAACCGTCACAAAATGTCCGAAAACGTGACTGATATATTTTCTGTTATTCACGTGACGACAAAAGTACCAAACCAGACATACTATGAGTAAAGACAATATTTTTTTACGCAGTTACGATAAGTCATTTCTATCTTGATGGCTATCGTTCGCTTGTCAGTGCTACAGTTCTATATGAGTCATTTCTTGAAACTGTTCATCAATACAACATCTTGGTCTCATAAAAAATAGATGGCCAAATGTTTTGTAAATCCTTGAAACACGCATCCTTTTAATAATAGGACGCTTTTAATTTCTTATAAATATTTATCGGCTAAGGTCAGCTGGTGGAAAAATTAGTCACTTGACAACGAAAGCGAACCTGAAAGAATCTATAACGATAAGCCGTTTCTATCTTGATGGCGAGGTTAACTAACGATCGTTCGCTTGCCTCCACAGTGATATATGACTCAGTTCTTGAAACTTGTTTAGATTAAATTTATGCTAATTATTGAACATTGATTGTGTGACTTATGTCATACATTGATTTATGTAAATGAGTATCAAGACAGTTTTTTTGGTTTAACAAGCCTATATCGCTTCGAAAGCGATGATGTTTCGGCCCGTTATCTATTTATTTTGTGGCATTGCTGAAAATATTTTTGTTCTTGCTGTGGTAATGATTGGGTCTCCTGTATTTTGAAAATGGCAGACAAGAGCGATCTCGCGGTACGCTTTCACGTTGCAAACTCTTACGCAAATTTCGATGGAAACATTTGTCATAAGATTCTCTTGGACGAAACACATCGTAATTAATATTTTTGAGATTTTAGTGGTTCTTGCTTTGAAACGTAGTGTTTTGGGGAAAAACAGGGCAACGTACATATATGTACATATAACGTCTCGCCGAACGAATGAGAGATCCGACAATAGATATAAACAATGATTGAGTATCGCAGAGAGCAGAGGACTGGGTGGAAAATATTTTGGCACATGAGCATAACTGTACGCGCTATGTTGAATGTAAGATACTTTTTAAACCTTCATTCTGCTCTTTGACATTTATGGTAAATGTATTTAGCTCTTATGTCATAGATTAAAGACAATGCGAAAGTCTCAATTCAAACGAAAAGATACAAGGCTTGTCTTTGACCTGTGCGCCGTCACCAATCTACTCAAAATTTACATCTTTTGGTTTTTTTAAAAATATTACCGAATCCAAGAAATGATACTTTTAATCAGAGTATTAATAAATGAAAACTGATGATTTCAGACTTCTATCTATCTATCTATCTATCTATCTTGTAAAGTACGCACTGTTTGTTTGTGGGACCTAGTTTAAATAATAGCTGGTACCAAAAACATGTCCTCAGATGCACACGAAGCTGCAACATATAGGAAGCTTGCTTCACAAAATATATATGCATTAACTGTTAGTTACATAGATAAACTCACCAGTTTTCTCATCTTATGCATACGTGCAGCTGAGACTGGCAAATTGCCTTACAATCACAAAAGCTTTGGATAACTTTTCAATAACCTACTCGGACTTGGACCTAGATAATGACTTAGGAATAAAATACGCATTGTCGAAGGGTTAATCAATAATATATTTTTTTCCAAAAAATGGCGAATGCGAAAGGGTATAATATAGTCTACACAAAGAAGATTCACCGCAACTCTTCGAAATACTCCGCATGGTGAAATGTTTTACATTTTCACATTGCTTATGATGGAAACGGCATATGATTGGATTAGGTCCAAAACTCTGACAGCTAAATGACACGCACGGAGACTATTATGGGCCGGCAAACCGAATGTAGTAACTRTTTCGGCCTGAGGGCCGAAACAAAAAATGTATGACACGTGTTTTGCTAACCTGGACTATCAAGAGGTTATTGCTAACCTGTACTTTACATGATTGGAATTTTATGGAAGTGTAAGAAGTATGTCTTTGTATAGTCGCCACAGAAGTAAGTTGTGTGAATTTTATGATTCATTATACACGATTGTAATCGTAAATATTAAGCTATGTGATCTGCATGTTTTAGATCGAATACACTACATTACTACACAATAAACAAATGCTATACGGTTTGTGGTGAYTCTGGTAACTTCTTCGCGGTACAAAACTGTTCATCAATTTAACAGCTTGAAAGATGTCATGGAAACACGGATTGACGCACACTAAAACCCTCTCGATTTCTTGGAAATGTTTATCGTCTGAAAGCAGCTGGTGGGAAATTATTCGCGTGAAGACGTCTGAATGAATCTACCAAATACTGCATATATTCGCTTTTGTGATCCTTAAAGACTCAAGCTTCTAATTTTTAAGGCCATTTCTATTTGGTGTCGAAGATAACTAACGATCGTTAGCTTGCGCTACAATTCTATTCGAAATGGCCGGTAAGTGAGAACATTAAAAACCATTTTCTCTTTCTGTTAAAACAAAGGTGTCATGGTAGATAATCTTTTCACCGTAGTAAGAACAAGAGTATCGCCATTGACTCCGACGAAGGACTAACGTCCGAAACGTCAGTTACTCTTGTTCTTACTACGGTAAAAAGATTATCTACCACGACACCTCTGTTTTAACTTTAATATCACCGACGCAGTCTAAGTTTACTAGTTCTAATACTAGTCGTCATCTTTCTCTTTCTGTGTCCGATTCAATGTGAATAAAATTCAATTTTATGTATTTCTATTTAAGATAGAAAATGGCTTCAACTAACTAATAATCTTTTCACTGAACTCGACACTGAACAGCATTCGCTCTATATATGTTCTGAAGTTATCACTCCTTTTTTCTCGGCCCTTTTCAACGTAAAAGTTACTGCAAAGTGTATAGGAGACAATGTTTTTCCAAACAAAGGTAAATCCAAATCTTATCACTAATCATAAACTCGTCTCACTACTCTTTCTCTCGTTTCTAAAGTTCTGGAACACGCCGTCTTTAACAGAGTTTCATACTTTAAAGTCAGAAGCGATAGGYAATAGGAAACCAATCTCCTTTGGCCCCGACACCCTTTTTTGAAAAAGGCATATACAACTCAATGGTTTGTGTGAAACGAAATCTTTGGAAGTTTTAACATTCTAGAAAAAAATAGAACACTATACATTCATATTCATTCTTTATGTTGCAGGCGAGAAAAAAGCTAAGGTAAGAAATAATAGTGGAAAATTTATCGCATCGCGACATTTTTCTAACCCAAAATCACACACAGAATCGATTAATTATACAGCTCTTCTAAAAAACATGAGTCTCTAATACTTCATCACCATCATTAATGATTTCCCTTGTTACTCCTTTTACTTGATTCATCTTTAGTTCCCACTGATAAGTGAGATCATTCCAAATGTAGAATACTGTAACACAATCAAAATTTGGATTTTAAAATTCCAGTTCGTTCGTTAACGTCAATATTATTCTAATTTTCAGATATTCAATGATCCGGTACATGGCCACGTAGAAATGCCCGAACTGTGTGTCAAAATCATTGACACTCCACAGTTCCAGAGACTTCGGTACATAAAACAACTAGGTATGAATATTTATGTAGCATACAATTAATTCAAAGAAGGTTGAAGGCGAGGCAAACGGCGATTGGCGTCAACTCGCCATCTAAAAGGTATTTGCTGAATGGTTCAGGGCGTTGTTCAGGTATTATCATCCCATAGTTCCTTTCGGTCKGCCAAGTGACGTCACTGGAAGAATCCACGCAAGTTGTTTGTAAAGGAAGCCATTTTGGATTTTCGATTACTTAATACATAATTACATAATCCCTTGTAATCAGCAGCATATTTTGAGTATTCTTAGTTTACTTAATGCTCTTTTTATTGGACCTTGAGATATGACATTGTCGTATTTATCATCACGTTGGAAGAARAATCCGATAACATCCTGGTTTGTCATATATTGGATCGTTAAGACTCGGTCCAGATAATCTCAATCGTAGAAATAATCCGTAACCAGAAATCCGAGAAGAAAGGATTCTAGCCAATTTTTAATAGATTTTATCATATTTAGTGTATTTCTTTCTTTCTTTTTATATATTTTCATATTTATATTTGTAATCTTTATATATATTTGTTTGTAAACTTAAAAAGTTTTTCAATTTTATATTGCGAATTAAGTATAAAATAAATGTTGTCTTATCTTATCTAATCAGAAGCTAATAATTTAAGAGAAAATTCTCTTCTTATTCAAGCGGTGAGTGCCAAAAACTATTTTCTCGAAGAAATGCCGTTGTGAAAGGCTAAAATCTCTTTATTCAGAAACTTGTTTGGAAGTGGACATAACCGATGAAAGTGAAATCAAAGTGTTAACCCAAAGCAAACATTTTATTCCAAAATGACCTTTAGGCCTTCATTTGCTAATTTCCCATATATTTTCTATAAAAAAGGCTGATAAAGCAAAATTCTAATACAAATGCAACGAAACATCTTTGTACAATTGAAAATNATGAAACTATTTATTTACACTGTGAACTAAGCGAATATTTTATAGAAATTCGTTTAGAAATGCTATTTATTTTGTCTTCATCCAAGTCTGTAAATTACTGATTGTTTATTGGAGCGAAGTTTTGTTAGACCTTCGCACATTTCAACATTCAAGAACATTATTGCTTCGGCTGTTTGTAGTGTGCAGCGATCAAACTACTTTTTATTCAGAACGGCCGAAGTTCCTTCAAAAATCCAATGGAATTGTTCTTTTTTTCGTCTTTTTCTATTTTTCCTACGATGTACATCTACATTGATTATTTTCTTGAGCTAAAATTTCGCTCGATCGAGTTTATAAGATTTTTTTGCGGAATACCGTCGTGACTTTGAGCTGTCTCTATGGAGAATAAAGTGCTCTAGAGCTTGAAATCAGACTTTCTCCTTGAGTTCTAATTAAAATAGCTTTTTTCGATATATAGCAGGCTTGATCTACAAGTCTTCAGAAAAATCGAAATGTTGACGTTGTACTTAAGCGTTATTGTTTACTTTTAATACATCAGGAAAAAAGGTTTGACTCATTGAAATTTTATTTCAGGCGTTAATTGTATAACTCTACTTCAACTTGCATCTTTCCTTGATTCTTTTAATATGAATAATCCGAAGATAAAACTATGTGCGAGACTGCGCATGCACAGTTGGACCCCATGGCGTTGACAAGTGCTAGAAACTATCCCACATGGATCATCAGCATTCCATCTCCTCATATAAAATATCAAAGCAGTCTATAATGTATAACAGTTTTGTGCATGTTAGTGTCGTGTAAAGTTCGTATTCAGATGACGTAAGACGATCAATAAACGTTTATTTATCGATCTGCTAACATCTTACTGAGCGAGTGACACATTTGAACGTCAGACCCCTCACAATAACTCGTTTCTACGCTTCGCGTATCCACGAGTTAAAAAATGATGACAACAATGATCACGCAATTATTTCATTTTGTTTATATTTTTGAAAACATTGGAGTTCCTGTGGATTACGCAATGTGCGCAGTAAGAGTGCGTGCTTACAACTGAACCCACCCATCCTTACTGATGAGTAACCTAACGTTACTTCAGGGTTCGATAAAATTTGTTTAGTAAAAATATTATATTTACAGATTTCAATAGATAACTTTATTAATCTTTGTCATTAAAAGGTGGATGTTACTTTGTTTATCCTGGCGCTGCTCACAACCGATTTGAACATTCTATTGGGTAAGAACATTTTTCATTTCTCAAAAACTTTATGATACCAAGATACGACAAATTATTGTAAAGGTAGTATACAACGGCGATATTTCGCATAACGTTGTTGAGTTAAAAATTGGCCTCGTTACTATTTTGAAGAATATTTTGTTGCRGCAACATGTTGCAGGTTATAAGGCCCCGTCCACACGTATTCGGAATTTTTTTTTTCGGATACCAAAATGTTTGCGTCCACACGCAGCGTATTCGAATCGTTTTCACGGACACGTATCTGTTTTCGTAAAATTTGCGGAAACGGACACAAAAATTTCCGGACACGTGTGGACGGAGCCTTAGACGAGCTTCAAAAACTCCCAACCTTGTTGCCATCATCTTGTGTTGCAGCGGGCGACATGTTACACGAAACTTTATGTCGTGTAACGTCACGGAAGAGAAATGGAATAGAATACAGTAAACACCCGTATATGAGAACAAGTGGATTAAGAACCTTCAGGCTGAAATTTAGCCAATAAAGCACCATATATATAAGAACCAATTCAGCCTGATAAATACCAAAATAAGAAAACAATGTCTCAGATTAAAGTATATACTGGGCATACTTTGACTTTTAGCGATTTTCATATGCTACCCCTCTCTAACATGCATCAGCCCCCTTTCCCTCTATGACTGGTCCCTGTTTTAAAGAGCCAGTGTCMCCTAATATAAGAAATTGCATAAAATTCATTAATTAATGTAACAGTACGTGCTAGTTTCATGGTTTCATGTAATAAAATATTTATTGCATGTTAATTAAACGTCACAGTAATGTATACTGCACTCTATATTATTTCCAAAATAATTTTAAGAACCTTCAGGCTGATTTCCCACTAAGTTTTTGATAGATAAGAAACGCATCAGGATGAACTTCAAAATCATAGGTTGTCATATGCGGGAATTTACTGTACGGCAAAGGTCATTTAGAAGGGTTCAGTTTTTAACCTACTATTTGACCTTTTCTTCCTCTCCTTCTCCTTTTTGTGTTACATACGACCTATTTGTCCGTTACAGGACAGCCCACTTAGCTGGGGTTTTGGCTGAAAGTTTGAAGTCAAGGCAGGACTGGCAGGAAGAACTTGATATAACCGAGAAAGACGTGTTGTGTGTCAAGATAGCGGGACTATGCCATGACTTAGGTAAGGAATTAAAATGAAAAAAAATCTATATAGAACTGCTCGTTACCTTAAACCCGAAAGTCATTTTCCCATAAGATTTTACAAGAGGTTTGCTGGGGGGCAACTAGCAGATGCTAAGTCAAATCATATCGAAATAAGTCCTCAAACTATTGTATTTGACTATTTTCACGACATCAAACCAGAAAATAAGAGATCAAAACAACCTCCAGAATTCTACAAGCCATCAAAAAAGAGCTATTACCGGAAGTGACGTCTATTTATAGAAACCTATAAGTTAAACCAAGTTAATAAAAAAGGAAACAAACAAAAAAAAAATATACATAGACACTTGTTATATAACGAAACATGCATTTACTGCAACCTCGGAAAGCCTGCAGTATGTTTGCATTTGTGGTCCTCGTTGTCTCGGAACCACAAAACACGCATTTTCATAATGATTCCTTGTTTATTCGCCTCGCCCTGTTATCCCTTTGCTGTATGTTTTGTGATGCTGAATCGTTGTATTATGCTATTTTAGGTCATGGACCGTTTTCACACCTTTTTGATAGATCTTTTATTCCTAAAGTTGCTAAAAAGGCTGACAAAGATTGGAAGGTATGTAAATGAATGAAGAATGAATGACTGAACTAAATATGAGAGAGGGAGGGAAAAAGCGCAATGAATTTCATTTCGTAACAAGATATACTTCATGGAGTCCTCACTACCACCACTGGTGGCAACTCTGCACCAGCATAAATCCCGGGTGTCTTGCTGATGTTCCAGTGCCTGTTCAGTGACTTCACACAACCTTCAACGATGTACGACCTTGGCAATTTGGCTTCTAATTGTGCCATTTCGTGGTAGCACTCTCCGGAAAGAGAAAATCTATCCATTATATAAACAATGGATTTCACTTTCTCTTTTTCTTTATCATCCAGTTTTTCATAGGACCACTCTTATCTGTTGTCACCTGTTTTCAAGTTAATAGATTAAAGTTGGCTCTCAAATTACTGCAAATYATTTTTACATTTAACTAATATCTTGTTCGGTATCTCGGATATTGAGTGAAGATGGAGTCTCTAGGACGTCTGGTTCTTTCTCGCTCGTTGAATCTACAACAGAAATCAGATGTAACTAAGGAATCCATCTAGAGCAATCAATCTTTCTTAACCAGGTAAACGAAAAATGACTAACAAAAAGCAGAGTTAACTCTGCAAAAAGTAATGATGAAAAGGTAAATTATACACCGTGAAAAAGATGAAAAAACTTACTGACAAAAGGTGTGAAAACTTTGTTTACAATTCGGTGAAGTCGGCTTCAAACCAAAAACTCGCGATTTAAAAGTTGCATTTATACTTTGGTTACTTCTCAAAAAAGTTTCAAAAACGCTTTAATACTTTTAAACAAGCATTATTTAGGTTATTGGCTTAGACACTTCGAGAAAAAAATCGTTGTGATGAGTGAAGTCGGATGACTTCACTACGTTCCGGGCGACTTCACTGCGAAGTCACCCGGGAGTTTACTAGAAGTGATTTGTCTTGCCCTGAAGGTTTATAAAACTTGAATTTGATAACTAATACTCACCTAGATCATCTTTTCCGAGTTGAACCTCGACCGGTCTACCATTTTGATCCTTGAGGATTAACGCCTCGGGCACCAAACCGAAAGTCTCAGCAAACCAAGACACAATAAATAAACTCAGACTTCAGACATACAGCAATAGCCCCTGGGCACATACAATTTCGTAAAAGTAAAATTCGCTTATTTCATACGAGCAATACCTGTCGTTCGCTGTTCATTACTAACATAAAAAATAATAAAACAGTGAACCGTACCTGATTTGGTTGATTTGACGATGTTGTTTTTTTTGCTAACGTCTGCAAAATTCTTCCCTCGATGACAAAGATCTGTATTGTTCTGAAGTCTTCTGACCGTCAACATGGCCTCGAATAAATGCTTAGATTTCAGTTCCAACTTCTCGTCCCGCCTTATGGCTTTCTCAATTCAACACATTGAACTTGGCGTCAAATTCACTGATTATTTCTGCTGGCCCCTTTTCAATTTCAAGAAAATCGAAATGGATGGTCTTCCATGTCTGTGATTTCAATAGCCGTCTTTCTTTTCCGTTCCTTACACGCGACACCTTAGCATCAAAACTCCTGATTTGAGTCTGCAGTATCTTCCCAATTCTTGAAGAAGACGACTGCTTCAGGACATATCCAAACTGAAGGAGACTGGTATTCAAGGCCTTGAAAAGGGTTATTGCGCTTCTGTTTGCACTCCACTGCCRCAACGCTTCGCCATTGATTTGAAGGGAAAAAGTTAAATCTTCACTTTCCATACGTGGAGGTTTTAGGTGTAAAAGGAAAGGATGCACTGGTTTAACAGGAGGTTCTACGAGCTCTGAAAAGAGCTTCCTGCCATTTTCAGCAACATAGCAATCCATTTTTTTTCGAAACCGATAAAATCTCTCTAGATAGGAAAATGTTCAGTACGCGACAAAAGTCAAAGTTTGAATGAACTAGGCGGTTTCTCCGATGAAAAAAACACACAAGGCCGTGTTTATTCATTCAATTTGGAGACAAAAGAGCTAAATGATAAATGAAAAGTGACTTAATCCATAAACAATAGAGGTTATGTTTTTGATGCTGCCGAGAGTCCCGCGGACAGCTGCAAGTACTTCGGGAATCCCGCTCAACCCAGGCGCAAAGACCACACATTTTTATAACTTTAAAAACCTCAAATAAAATTTCAACGGATAGTCCGTGTAAAGGGTGCMAAATGTTCTTTAGACATTAAAGTTTGTTTTGCACCTTTTGGCCATCGACCAACTCACTTGGAAAACAAAATATTTCAACATCAAGATGTACGACCTCTATGTTTAAAACAAAGGTGTCGTGGTAGATAATCTTTTCACCGTAGTAAGAACAAGAGTAACTGACGTTTCGGACGTTAGTCCTTCGTCGGAGTCTTCATTGACTCCGACGAAGGACTAACGTCCGAAACGTCAGTTACTCTTGTTCTTACTACGGTGAAAAGATTATCTACCACGACACCTTTGTTTTAACTTTAATATCACCGACGCAGTCTAAACTAGTTCTAATACTAGTCGTCATCTATTTATTCGACCTCTATGTTTCCATACTTAAATGTTTAAAAAGTCCTTTTTTTTCTTGTTAAAATCCTCAAAAAAAATTTTATCGTTTGATTTTTTTGATTTTACCCAACGACAAGATGATATCTCTACTTTCATTTGCACCCTTTGGCCATGTAAAAAACTTAAGAAGAAGATACAAAATTACTGGTTTTCAGAGTCTACTTGAGCCATTTTTAGCCAATTCTCTTGTAATTTTACTCTGTAAACGAGTCACAGTCAAGTGAACATGATTTGAAGCGCGCGCCAAAACAATAGAAATGTCCCGGATGTGTCCGCCTATTCTGTGCCATGCTGAAAAAACCTTCAAATTTGATCGATATCCTTGGTATCTTATCGGGTTCTCCTGTTTTCATCCATCTATAAACCTAACACGCTAAATTTCAATGATAATCCAAAAAGTTGTTTCAGGGTTTGATTGAATTTAAGTATTTCCACTCGTTGTTTGGCTGGAATTGACTCAGGAGTGTTGGAATCAGACTTTCTATTTATTTGGTCGAGATTCGGCACTGCCTGAAAGGAAATATCTATAATCATTATGTTTTCCCCAAGAGGTGGACGATGACACGACTGCTCAAGCACTGGGCATCGGATCTCCCTAATCTCCAAACCCAGTACCAATTTCTCTCTGCGATGCGATACGCAGGCTATGAAGGTCAAAACCTTTTTATCAAAATACTTAACCTATTTGATTTGAGATGTGCTAATCAATGACTGGCGTCTACTTCCAACATTTTATTTTCAGCATGAGAAAGCTAGTTTGCTTATGGTTGACTTAATCTACACGAAGCTGAAGAGCGATTTTGAAAAACATGGACTAGAGGATAAAGATGTTGTCTTTATCAAGGAACTCATCAATGGCCCAACTGAAGGATCTAAAGAGGTACAAGTTTATGTTATCGATTTTAAAGTTTTGAGTTTTTATACGGGATTTTTTCTCCCAAGGGTTGAAATGAGAAATCATAATAATAAATTTTATTTCTATAGCGTCTAAAACACTAATTGCTCTAGGCGCTTTACAACATTAAAGTATTAAATTTTTACTTTAAATATAAGTTATATATTTATTTAATTATTACTTTAAATATAAGAAAGAGATGAGAAAACATTAAATACAGTAAAAGTGTCCGTTTATAAGCCGCGACATTTGAGAGAGAGAGAGAGAGAGAGAGAGAGAGAGAGAGAGAGAGAGAGACGGGAGCTTAACACGTCTTGTTATTTATTTCTAGGACTGGCCTTATAAAGGAAGAGAAAAGGACAAACGTTTCCTTTATCAGGTAAGTGTGTGGATGTTTCACGAGGTCACAGGTACGTTAGAGCAGTGAGATAAACTAAACAAACAGTTAGAATCGCAGTTAGGATCCAAGTTTGGATCTCGATCGGAATCGCAATTTAGATAGCTTATTCCATAAAATATTTAAACATTTTAAATTTAATTTTCAAATTACACTCAAAAAGACCTCAAACTTTACACTACATTATCTACGGGATTTGTGATCAGATTCTTAAACAATTGCAATGCAAAGATAGACCATCTCCCTAGAAAGCAAACCGCTAAGGAATTTACAAATGAATTTAAAGTCGAGAGATTTTAATTTATTGTGAAAACGCAGAGCAAATAACCAAGTCATTACTGTAAATGTTTTTTTTTACCTTAAAATTATGGCGGGATTCAAAGACTGCGCAGGTTACATTTGATGAATAAGTATTACCCTTGAAGATCTCTGTTCATTGGAATGAGGAAAAGGAAAGCCAGCAGCATAGGTTGAACCTACTTCAGTTTTCCTGTAACCCCTGGGTGAGCTATCAAATTTTGCTTACCTTGATAAAATATTGTTTTCGTCTGTTTAAGAAATATAAAARAGAGTCAATTATAACACCTTGAATAGCAAAATATAACATACAAAAGTACGGATGGGAAAGATTGCTATTACCTGAAGAAGCCATGTTGTGGCGACGGGAGATGCACTCCACGAGGCTGACGGGCGACAGTGTTGGTCACCCTGTGTTCATGTTATTTGCTGTATGGTTACCCTGTGTTACATTAAAATTACTTGGAAACCTCAGTTCGAATTCAGCAAAATATAGTCGGCAAAATCAAAATTAAGTGCTGAATCCATTTATAGTTCTGCCAGATAAAAYTTTTGATGATCTTGGCAAGCGATCTTGACTGCGATCCTAACTACGATCCCAACTGTAAAAATAGCTAAGCTCAGAGTTTTCCTATGACTGTGAAAAAGTCGGTGCCGTATTCATGCCTTGCCGCGACCGTTGGACCCGTTGAAATGCAACGTTTTTAGTCGTATTCCAACGTGTTTAACTTTGGTTATAAGTCATCGCAGTGTTTTCTAACATCCTGGCGTATGTAATATGCACGTTTATCATATGACCCGTACGGCCCTGCTCGCGCGCTCTAATAAAACCATTGGAAAAAGTCACGTGATGGGGGCCGGACGGGTCGACGTAAGCGGGCCGGAAAAACCCGTCCGGCCCTGCTCGTATCCGCTCGCTTTCTTTTTTTTAATTATTTTTATTTTCGTGAGGGTCATATGATAAAATGCTCATTGACTGAGTTAGGTCGGGCCGTATGGGAAAATATTTGGCTCTCGGTCATTTGTACGGCATCTCCTCAAGCCAAATATTTTCCTGTACGGCCCGACCTAACTCAGTCAATAAGTACATATTATGTGCTAGTTTGATATCACCCTCATGTAGGCACCTGCGTTGCTGGCGGTCTGCGGAGTTACGAAAAAGAGAGAGGAAATGCGAGAGAAATACTGGCACGTGTCCTTTCCACCCTCTCTTCTTTCGTAACACCGCAGAGCGCTATGAAACGTAGGCTATCACGTAGTTGATGTATGGATGACCTTCTAATGTCGAACTTATTTCTATTTATAAAGATTGTATCCAACAAGGATAGTGGTATTGACGTGGATAAGTGGGACTATTTCGCACGAGATTGTTACCATCTTGGAATGAAAAGCAGCTTTGATCACATGTAAGATATAATTTTCCGAGTGCTAGTAATCTTTCAGGGCGCAACTCCAACCGCTTTATATTGCACAGCAGAATTGCGAGACAGTTGCATTAAACATAACTGGGACCACTTGAATAAAATTTAAGACGAAAAAACTTAGGCGATTACGAGAGAGCAAAAAATATCCTATGGACCTCAGCAAATCACAAAAATCTAAGTTTTTTTCTCAGATATCTAGGCTTCGTTGCTTGCTCCTGATTGGTTCAAGTTTGACTTACGTTTGATTCCAATGTTTTCACACATGTCGCGATTGGTTTTCGAGTACCCGGGTTAATGTGTCCGCACAGCCTTAGTAAGCAAAAAAACCGAAGTTTCGAATAGAGCCTAGAGTGCAAATAGATGCTGTGGCAATGCAACAATGAAAAAAAAGGCGTTAAGGCGTAAGAGAAAAAAATATAGTGAATCGCTTGAGGTTAAATCTGAATCAACGAGAAATATTTACAATCATGTTCCTTTAAAAGTCAGTAGAGTACAAACTCTAAAAGTGTGCAACACTTTGCACTATTTATTTAGTAGCAAGTAGTGCTAATTAAGCAATAGAAAACAATAGGATTAGCATAATTTAGCAGTATTTAGTGGTATTTATGTTACACAATTATAGTGTTTGTACTCTGTTATAATTTTAATTAGGCGCTGCATAAAGATGGCACGAGCCATCCAAGTAAAAGATGACAATAACAAGTGGCATATCTGTTTCCGTGACAAAGAGGTCCACAACATTTACGAGATGTTTCATGTAAGATCAATCCTTCACAGACGCGCTTATCAGCACAAGACATCCAACGCCGTAGAACTCATGTAAGTYATTCTAACTAAATCAGCTAAAAAAGATATGGAGGCAGAAATCTAAAGTTTAAGCATTATTTTCGAKAATTAACTAACAATATTTGAAGAAATTGTTGAGCATAATACAAAAATTAAGCTTGGTTTTAACTTAGAAACGGATAGAATCGGACTCGTAAACATTATAAGTGAAAACCGCTCGTCATAAGCACAAGACAAAAAAGTGAAATATTCCAAATCTGATGCGCTCCCGACTCCCTCCCAAGTAAAAACTAGGCTTTAAAGAACCGAAAATCGTTTTCAAATTTAGGATTTTGAAGACGTCGAGAGACGTCCTCCGAGCCACTTGAAAGTCTAACCCTTTGCAGATTTAAATACTCTTATTCTATCGTGGAGCATTGTTTGCACTTTCAATATATTACGAAGGGTAGCACTTTCTCCTCAGTTATTTTAAGACCCCAAGTGCTGGTCCGTCTGGGACTCGAATCCACAACCTCCTGCACGAAAGTCCGTTGCTCAACCAGGCTTGATTTTCAGTCTTGTTAGCAATCATGTAGCCGATTTGGCGTGTGATGTGGTGTGGTTTGGTGTGTCGTAGGATTGAGCATTTTTTTAAAGTCCAAATGAATAAGACTATGATGTTCTTGTCAAGACTCGATCTAAGGTAGCTAATGAAGAAGCTGCTGATAGTTCAAGCAATAATGCCTTCCGTTTGCCATATTTTTTTTGTTGAAAGGATAACTGATGCCCTAGTGAAAGCATATCCGTATCTTGATTTCGAGGGAAAAGACGGGTAAGAAAACTGAGCTGTGTCACCCAGTAGACATATGTGGCACCCAAGGCCATTTGATCACACGGCCGGCGCCATGATTATTGCTTGATTTCACTCAGTCTTTGAATCTCATTATCTGCTCCAAATGGTGGTCAAACACTGACCACCRTGTACTGTCTACCAGAAAGAAKTCTATGAAAAACTTGTGGTTCAGTCGATGAACATTCCCCACTAGACAGGAAACGATGTCTATAGTGAAACCAAGCAATTTCATGTGATTAATAACCTGTGCTACCCCACGTAGCCTCATCTTAAAGCGGTTAGCTTACGGGGGAAACTATTCCAGTCAAAATGCTGCCGCGTGAGAAAAGTGGAAATGTCCAGATATTTAACCCCAACTAATAACGTAATTTCCAAGCCCTGCCGATACCTGCATGAATGCCGTTTGATTGCAACTAAACAAACGGCTGAATGGATAATATTCCGCAAGTTTTTCATCTCCAATTTAGAAAAAATCTGAAGATSCCTGAAGCGATACACGACATGGTGGCTTATACGAAGATAACAGACCAAGTGTATCATCAAATACTTCATACAAGTGATCCACGACTAGAAGAGGTCAGAACATCGAAGGCCTATAAAAATGAAGCAAAACCAATTGTCATCGCTAATCCCCACCGCAAAGTACAGCAGCCGCACAACGGGGTCGAAATGAAACTATGTGAAGCGCCTCCGACACCCGCTATACACCATTTATGATCCTGGAGCACAGCTCTAACTAGTTTGAAACAGTCAAGGTTGATTTGAGAGAAGGGAGAGAAACCCTCGGAGTCAGAAATAGAACCAACAACTCAGCTGACATGGAGCAACTGGGATTCAAACTCAGTGAGAGGCGAGCGTTTTACCACTACGCCATCCTGACTTCCCAGCAAAGTCTATTGCAAAGGCAATGAAAGCATGAAAAGCAAATCGAGACACAAAAAGCATAAYTGAAGGCGCTTATGCAGGCATGCAGCCCAGTAATAACCCGAATGTCGCCAATAAAAACTACTAGAGCTACCAAGTAGTTTTGATTGCTGGCATCATAGTTAATAGAGGGGAATGGTTAGGAAACCTATTGTTATCTGTCTTTGTTCGCTTTTGATGTTGAACCGGTCTTGACCGTGCACAATGTTTGATTTATGCTCGTCCGAAATTACAAAATAAGTAAACAYAAACTTTGTCTATGGTATTGTTGTAAGGAATATTCAAATATCTCTCATAAATCTTTTAGTATCTTGAATTAGCAGCCAAAAGAAAGATTTTTGTCTGTTCACTCAGCCATTGCCAACAATGGTAAAACAATAGTAATAAAAAGGATTGTGCACGGTCACGCTTGAAAAAAGTGAACAAAGACATATAACTATAGGTTTCATAACCATACCCCTCTATTAACTATGCTGGCATCTAAGATTAAAATATCGCCGGCTAACCAAAAAACGAGGTCATTACACCAAGTGGAATCAGATTCTCCCCCAAGAGGCACCGTTTTTTCACAAAGCATAGTGTGTATGTTCAAGCGACAGCCAAAAGCTCTTGAACAGTGTTACCCATTGTAAAATATTGTGCCTTAAAGGAAGAACAGGAAAGTTCACTCCATATTTTTCGGTTCACAGGCAAAGCAAATTCTGGAGAGGATAGAACGTAGAGAACTGTACAGATCAATTGAAGAACACACTACCGAGAAAGATATGTCAGTAAGTTTTTGTTTCCAGGTGAAAATTTTATTCTGAAAACAACGATTATGGCTACTTTCAAGAAAATTTTAATGGCTTAATCATGGTTCAGAAGTTTTCTCTTCTAAGGTTTAAAGTTTATACATAGTTCGCTGTGAGCATCCCTAAAAAACACAACGAACATTATTTATGACTTATTATTATACATTTTACCAAGTATCGCAATTCTGATTAGTCGAGAGGCCTCAGCCAATCCCTGATATCGTGTGAACTCGACATGATAAATGTATTATCTGTTGGTTTTCCTATACATTTATCATGTCAAGTTCATTCAAGGTCACGCTGTGGTAGCTTTGTTTTTATTCATTGTGTATTTATTTCCAGAATTATGTACAAAAACAATTAATTAGGAATCCTTAACTCATATKTTTATATTTTATGAAGAATTCTTAAAATATTTTCGAATTAAAAATTTTACGTTTTTCACGCTACATCATGGCGTTCATAATTCTTGTCTCTATAATTTGATGTTCATGTTAATGTTTTTCCAGTATACAAAATGTATAATAAAGCAATTATTGAATCGCATAATATTGTAAATATCAAGACCTTGGCTGTGTTATCTACACTTCCTCGGTCTCGATAATTTACGATATTATGCTCAACCTCATTCAATTTAATTTTAAGCCTAAAAGATACCAATTTGAAACATAAGATAAAGTTTTTGAGACGTGTTAAAAGCCAACATCTCTTMCTTTTCCACCCCTAAATGAGGGAGTGAATTACCATTTGAAAAAGATACTACAATCATCCCGCTCTTCGTTATATGGTAGTAACCCTCTCCCTCCCCGTGGGGCACAAAGCAGCACTGAGGGCCGTATGTTAGATAACTCTTGTAAGTTAATGCGTCTTATTTTTCTTCAAAAAACGTCTTTAAATCAAATCAAATCAGCAAATAATAATTGACAATCTTTGTATTTTGGTCTAGCGTATAGATGTCGATGAGGGAACCCTTGAAATAGCAAACAAGAGTGGAGTCGCGAAGGAAGACTTTATACTTGACGTAAGATTTTGGAAATGTATTACTGATTCAGTACTCTTGGCCGCGCGGCAAGGTCACGGTAAAGAATTGACAAGATCTATTGGTAGTAATATCATGCGTGTAGGGCCAAAACGTTTGCCCGCTTAACACTAATCACGCTCCTTATGATTGTAAGCTGCGCTGCCCGTTGAGTCCTCCAACATTTTTCCACAGGTAGCCCAAGCTTGGCTTTTCTGTCAGTATATTACAGTAAATCTTTGTGGTTCCTGTGGTAAATCTAGCAAAAAAAGACCAGTTCGAGTTCCACATTACCGCTGTGTTCCTTGACTACAGACTCAATACACAGGGTTAGCCTCGTATCAGTGTCTAAATATTCACAAATACCAACGATGAAGTAAAGAATGCACAACTTCAACAATACAAACACTTTGACATTCCACGGTTCTTCACTGGAACGCATGAATATTCTGCACAAAATCGAGGCTAACCCTGAGCAACAGAGAACTGGAGTGTTTAGCTTAGAAGCTGTCCCTTGTTTGTCGTCAGTCAGTAAAAGGAAATCTTTACATCGATTACCATTGTTCGTTTTCAGAAAGTAAAATTTGATTATGGCAAGAAAAAAGAGAATCCTGTCAAAAATGTCTACTTTTACAAAAAGGAAGACCCAGATAAAGCCATTAAAATTGAAGAAGATAAGGTAAATATATTAACAAGATTTGTTGTATTTTTGCGCATGCCCCATTTCCCCTGTTGCTCATCAGATTACATCCGCTCATCAGATTCGACTTAAGCTACGGACACACGGTGTAACATTGCGCGCGATGTTGCACGCAATTGATGTTGCGAGCCATGACACATGACGCAATTCGTTGAATGCAACGTTGCCGAAGTAGAAAATTATTCTTGCGCGCAATAGTACATGCTTTTACGGTACACGCCAATTTCAAAAAACGTTGTCGGTGGGTGAACTGAGATGGGCGATCTGAGGATAAACAGAATTTGTGTACTTTTCTAGTTAGTGTTCGGCTGTCCAGTGACTCTGGACAAAGGCACCTCGATCATGTTTTAGTTTTTATAAGCAGTAGGATCCATATAGGCCGAACATAAGCCGAACTGTTTTTATGAGATAAGAGCTGAACATACGCCGAACGGTTTTTATGAGATAGGAGCCGCACATACGTCAAATGGTTTTTATAAGCAGTAGGACCCGAACACACGTTAAACAGTTCGAAATCGTAATATAATGAAGCTTTTTTTCTCTTTACATTTAAAGGTTAGCTACATGTTACCTGAAGTGTTCTTAGAATGGAAGATAAGGTTGTACATTCGCAAGACTGAGCTGGACGAAGATAAAAAAAAACAGTTGATAAAGTAAGTAATGAGGTAGTTTTCTTAGGAGGGTTTTCGTGTACAATTCAAACAACGCAGTAGTGACTTACATCAAGTGAACCATATTAGCGGTGTTCATCTCTTCACATAAAAAATATTAGGATAAAAGACATGGCAGCCATGTTGGTTACATAACGAAAGAAACCAAGGCCAAATATTTTGTCCAAGTCAATTATCAAGGCGGTTATGACGTCACATCCATCCCAAGAATACGACATGCCGTAACAGTGTAATGGTTTCTTGTGTTCGTGTGAATCATCCAATCACAAAACGAGTAGTTTTTTTGTGTGGTTTGTACCAGAAAGTAGTAAGCATAATACATAGTTGTAGACACTAATAGACCTATCCCGACTAATAGACCTATTGACTTGTTACGAAACAATGGTTTTGAGTCGAGGTTGAACTTGATGAATAAAACAATCAAGACCTTGAAGTCTCGACTTCAAACCATTGTTTCGGGATAGGTCTATTCCATTGTTTTCTTCTGTTTTACTTTGGCCGTTAGTCACTAATCATACAACTTTGTTTCGCGGGCCGAGTTAAACAAGTCGGCACACTGGGTACGACCTACCAGAACAATGAAATCGGTTCTTATTTTTGTCCTGCGCATCATCCAATCAAATAAGTAGTTGAGGCTAAGGTAAAATACGATAGGGGTACAATACGAACACGTATTTTCCCTTACGAAATCTATTCTAGCTGTCAAATTATTATGGCTAAGTTCAGCAAGCTGTAATAAGTTATAATACACCGAAAACACAAAAGAAAATCAAAAAGTGCATATCACGGGTTTTTGAAAACCACTCTATTGCACGTATTAGATAGATAAGGCAGTGCGCCGTGTGGGATGGGCTCGGATATCAAATAAGAACATGCGTAATARGKAWATTACGAGCCTTAGATGAAACGACTGAAGAAGAGTGCCATACAAGCCTKTCACAACTTCAAGTCGCGTAAAAAATGAGCCTTAGACTCGTAATTTACCTATTACGCATGTTCTTATTTGATATCCGAGCCCATCCCACACGGCGCACTGCCTTATCTATCTAGTACTACTTTTTCGTGGGATTGCCAGCTCACTAGATACACTGTGCTGACGAGGCCCAATACAGGCCGAAACAGCTGTCCACAGTTTCTAGTTGAGCTGGCTCATTTTTTACGCGACTTGAAGTCCAACACTAAGGGTCTTAAAATAACTGAGGAGAAAGTTCTGCAATCGCAATTACATCTATAAAAATGGTAAAATCTTTTTGTGGTTGGAATGACCACTGGTCGAGCATCAAAATTTAGTGAGGAAGGTCATGGTTCGAGTTGTGAAAGGCTTGTATGGCACTATTCCTCAGTCCTTTCATCTAAGGCTCGTCATTTACTTGAACGTMATATATAGATCGATTCAATAAAACGTTTTCTTGTTTTCTTTTCTTCCAGGGGATTTGGTGAGTGGTTCAAAAAGGTAACGGACGTAAAGGAGGTAAATTGACTAACTTGCTGAGAATACGATGTGTTTTATAAGTAAGGCTTACCCAGTTCTTTGATCTCCGATTTAAAAAAGCACATACAAAGAAAGAAAGAAAGAATAGTGAAAATCGTTGCCTTTATACTACTCAAATATCTCCGCAACTCGTACCGCGACAGAAAGAAATACAAGATGAAAGGAATACCGCCAAGTTTAAAATCCCAAAAGATGTCTGGCAATTTTTTTACAGCGCTGTCGCAATCGTTGGAAGCCAAGCGAGAAGAATCAAGCTATACTTTTCGCATCAGTGCTTAGTCTCCTTCGCAGTCATTTGTTTCGGTCCCAGATCTTCACGGACCCTTTTCACAAACTAGTGAAGAGGGCCGTGAGGATCTGGAACCGAAACAATGACGGCTGGGGGACTCTCTCGCCCCCAAGCCCCACACGGCCTCCGGCACCCAGGGTAGAGACTAATCAATGCTACAACAGATTACGGGATATTACCTATTGCCAGGATGGTCCTACTGGAACTTAGGCGTTTGAAACGATTTGTTATAACAGGCTCGATCGCGTAAATTACTTACTGCCCAGTCTTTTATAGTCGCATTTTGTTATCATGCAAAACAATTTACAAGATAACGGACATTGCCTAGACTAACGACTTCTTATGATCTTTCTATACATTTCTGTAGGAAAGCGCAGCCGGCAGCTCTGGTGCAGCGGGCAGGGAAGATGAGACTCCTGAGAAGAAACTTTCTCCCGAAGCGCATGATGGAGCACCGGCAAAGAAGAAACTAGAATATTCAAATAATTAAAAACACTAAGTTTGTTTTTGAAAGCCTTTAGTAACTAAAATAAAGCACTAAACGATTTGAGATCAGAATAGACTAACTTAGAGATAGCATGTGACTAGACTACACGTGATCAAGATCTGGCTGCATGTGACTAGACTACACGTGATCAAGATCTGNGCATGTGACTAGACTACACGTGATCAAGATCTGGCTGCATGTGACTAGACTACACGTGATCAAGATCTGAATGCATGTGACATGTCAGGTGACATYCATGTGCACATGCGCTTGCATGAATAAACTATGATTAGAATAGACTAACTTAGAGATTCTTGGTTTTCACCTACGTCATCATGAATTTCAAAAGCGTAAATTCGCATTATAATGAAATAAAAGTTTCGTAATCTTGTAAAGTGGTCCAAACTACATATTCTGGCCAAATTTCGAGACTGTATAGCATTTCGTTGCGGAACTAGAGGCGAATAAACATGACGCAATTTTTGGTTAAAATGTATGGAGCGGCCATCTTGGTGTTCCAAGTTGGTACACCATAATGGCGGACGAAATTCCAAAGGCTTAAAATGATGGAATATTTAATATGTTTGACTATTTTTCACTTAAATATACTTTGAATAGATATTTTAAATGTGTCTAAGGGAAAATATTTTATTTAAAGTAAATTATTTTACTATTTTGATCGCTATTTTGATAGACGTGACGGCATTGCGTGACACAGACTCAACCTTCATAACTCGGGAACCAAACATCGAAATGACTCGAGATTTTTTCTTGTGACTTATAACACTGACTTCTAAAACATACTTGAGAAATGCCTTTATACGATCTATAGCTTAGATTTTGATGTTTTGATGACGTCATGTGAAAACCAGCAATAAGCGTGATCACATCCCAAACGCATTACTAGACTACACGTGATTAAGATCTCTGTGCATGTGACTAGACTACACGAGATCAAGATCTGTATAACGAATATAATCGATACAGTTATGGGGAATTTTAATCTTATTAAGTTGTTAATTTTAATATTAAGATCTCTGTTCATGTGACTAGACTACACGAGATCAAGATCTGTATAACGAATATAATCGATACAGTTATGGGGAATTTATCTTATTATGTTGTTAATTTTAATTTTAAAGTAACGTTATCGGCATGTTGTGTGACAATGTTTTCCCAATTCAGCGTGACAAACCTCTGAGGGAATGAAGAGCTATTGTTTTGAAACTCGTCGGGATATCATCGTTATTCCTTTCGTATCCTTTGGGAT
>NW_022261337.1:13942-26801 GCF_009602425.1 Actinia tenebrosa | reverse complement strand
AATATCATATGATAGGGTATCTAACTTCAAAGTATGAACAAAATCGATTTTTTGACTGTTGCCACGAAATTTCGAATTTGTCTGATTTTTACTGACAGCCGCTCTTAATTGTCCCAATTGGCTGCTGGAAAGTCTATCAGATTGCTTATTTCCACGTAGTCCATCGATTGGGAAATCTTACCTAGGCAATTCTATTACCAAGTTGACTAAATAGCTTGGGAAATGGGAAGCAGGATTGTGCAGGATTAATAACTCTTGTTTATAGTATTAAAAATTTGCTTGTTTGCAGCATTGTTGATATCTTGGTTGAGGGTATACGCTACGTGGATTCAAGTTTCGACTGCTTCGTTGTCATTGCCATTGACTGTAAATCAAAGAGTAGCTGAGTTAGTACGTTTGTTTTAGAAAGAGTTGAAGCGTTTTGGTGTGAGGAGGGTAAAGAAAACTATGTTTAATTTCTTTTGGAAAGCATAAGATGTGCAGTTATTCTTCCGAGAGTCTTTCAAAGCTGTATGTACAAGGATAGTAGAAATGTCGTTAAATTGTCTATATGAAAATTACAGAAGGAATGAAAGAAGCCAAAAGGAAGGAAGGAAGCAAGGAATGAAACTTTACTTTTAAGTGTCTAGTCTTCAAGCAGTTCACAAGTATACCACTCATATCATGGACCTCTTGCTAAAACTTGAAACAAACTTCATCTAATTCTGTTTTTTTTTTTCGGTTTAGTGGGAATCACATTTTTCTGTCAAAACGCGCACGCTCATAGAATATATATTATATATAATACATACATATGTCGTCTATAGAACTCTTACCTTTTCGCCGGTTCGCCGTTTCTACATCGTCACCGCGAAGCTGTGCTCTTGAAGATTCTGGGGGTATTTTTGATTCTCTGTTCTTCTTCCTGTGACATACTACGACGATTATGACAAGGATAATCACACCCAAAACACCACAAACAACGGCGATGATGATGATTTTCGTCTCCGTTAGACCAGGTTTAGTCGTAGCTGATTCTGGAGCAGGAACAATGGGCTTGCTCTCGTCCTTTGTCCAAGAAAACGATACTGGGTCTGCTTTCAAGACGGTTCCGTCGGAAAGAGTTACCGAGAAGTTACTATTCTTTACTGCTGCCTGTAGGTTACTTACAGCAGCATCCATACTGGCGCCAGTATCCGATGGACTTGGTATATAAGCAAACATAACGATGATGCTAGCCTTTGAAAGGGTTAGGTTAACAATGCTTGATTCGTTAACCTTCATAACTGTCGCTATTGACTTCCTGACATCGGCCTTGAATTGTGCCTCTTTTGCTGGGGTAACCAGAGTATCATAATCCCCAACCAAGGCAAACTGCGCTCTTCGAACAGTAATTGGTGGATCAGTTGGACCTGCTGTTGTGGCAGGGGCTGGTGTCGTGGTTGGTGCTGGTGTGGTTGGTAGGCTGTCAACCTGGAATGCAGCAAGATAACTGACCTCCGTACAACTACACTCGATGTACTTTGTACCATTATCGCCATTTACAGCAGTAGGATTAGTCACACAACCACTTGCAGTCCACGAGGACTTTCCAGAATCCCAGCGTTTGCACTAAAGAGAAAAAGAAAACATCCTAGTTAGGCTAACCAATAAATTAACAAAATCAGAATTGCAACTAACTAATGTACTTATTATTGTTAGCAAAACTGACAAACTATATTGACATTAATAAAAACTGATGGATGTAGTTTACTAAAATGATCGTTTAGTCATCTACTTTTTAAAGTAGCACGATCTGCAATCACGTGCATTTATCTCTATTTACGTGCAGTTGTAGAAAGTATTGTATCAAATTGAGCTAATAGTCGCAGTATATGAGGCGAAGTCTTGAACGGGATTTGAACCCGAGCCCTGGCGATTCCGCTGCCATGCTCTAAACACTGAGCTACCAAGTCTCATATGAAACTTCAAGGACACATTAGGTGGGTTTATCGGCCCGATARGAAAGTTATCTATGTGTATGAGAATATAATATATTGTACTGCGGTTGTAATGTATCAAATTGAAATGATCCTCGCAGTATATGAAGCAACTTATGCAGCTGCAAATGGAAAAGTGGCTATAGAATATATCACTAAAGCGTTTGAATGCTGGACCTTAACAATGTATAAAAGTTACCTGGAAGTATGTTTCATTAGAAAGCGTAGCATTCTCCAGGACGGGTAGTTGATAGGCGACTGGGTTCGATAGAGTACTGATGGATATAGCTGCATAGGTCTCAGGGTTGTAGATTTTAAAGTCAACGACGTTTGTCAAGGTCTTATTATTGGGTGCGCTGCTTAACAAGTCGTAGATTTGCTGTGATGTAATCAAACATACTCCACTGCAAGTTGTTTCTGCCGCGCAACTCCAAGACGAATACGTTGTTTGTAAAGAAACTCCAAGCTTGATTTTGGCACTCTTTTGAAGACTCGATGGGCAATCGTTGCAAGCCATATCAACGAATACTGTATCTGCGGTTGCTAATGAATTCTTTTCGCTTCGAAGTACCAAAAGCTTGTCTTTAACAACAGCCGCGGGCATACCCAGTACTAGACCAGCACAAATCTTAATACCACTCGACTCCACAAGGGAAAGCACCGATGCTTTCGTGGCCATCGTATTAGAGTCGTAAAAATTTGGATCGATCAAGTTGCTCACCAGAGAAATTGTGGTTTCAGCCTGTTGACATAATGAGAATCTTGAATTTTTGATACCGATCCCTTTTATCTTTGTCGATATATGTCTATTATTTATGTCATTATGAATGAGGTGTTCACACAAAAATACGAACCTGAGACACGGTGTAAACTTCAACAGACGAACTACYCGCAACATCTCGCCTTCGCCTTCGTTTGCTAGAAGAGGCTCCAGTTTCAATTCCCAAGATTGTATCTTTTATGTTGTTCTTGGGGCTGTCACTCATTGCTGATCCTCCGCTAGTGATGGAACCCATAGATTCGTACATGACGCTCTTTGCTGCTGCGTCATCAGCCACACCTCCGTTTTGCAATATCGAAAGAGTCTGAAACATAAATAATTAAATTCGGTTTCTTGTTGGATCAATACTTATATATGGATACATGAATGCAATATAAAAGGACAAGGAATTTCCCATGTATGGTTTGTATTGTCTATTGTGCACATAAAGCAGTTCCGCTGTACTGGTACGTCTTTCCTTCGTGACATACATGATAACAGAAACAAAATAAACACATCTACTTACACTGCCAGCAAAGGCTTCCTTCATTTCAGTCACTGCAGAGGTTTGATTAGGGTCCGATGAGTCAGATGGTAAAGCTGACAACAGGGCGCCCATACCACCTGTAAAGTCAATTGGGCAATCAATTAGTTGTTTTGGCCTAGAATTGGTCATCTTGATGGCGACCCCAGTTACTAAACGTTTTAAGTTATTGCAAGCAGCCTCTTATCTTTAATTCTGTTTCGTTAGAAGCTGATAAACAAAAGTTCTTACCTAAAGCTGAGTTCCAGTCTGCACTCTCAAAGGATTTAAGGATGTCGTTCTTAGCCTCTCCAAGGAAAGCAGTGGTGATGACTTTAGGCATGACTGTGATTGTTGCTGTCTGTCTTGTCACAGCACCCAAGGCATCCTTACAGTCCACGAATACAGTCAAGGAATTGCTATTGGACTCATCACCTGTAAAATGTAATAACATATGTTTAAAGTACTGTCAATAACGGAATGTTTCTCCTCTGAGGAAACGATATATACCACAGGGTGGCACAGGCAGCATCCATATATCCATATATCGCATCCATATGTGGATATCACGTAATCATTCACGAATCACACACATTTCAAGAAAAGAATCACGCGTAACTGTAAACCTGAAGTTCACGAATCACGCTCTACAGTTTGATAATTTCACGTGCCACGCTCTACATTTTGCTATCATTTCACGCGTAACCTCTGTGCCACTCTGCTATCATCAGAATCAAATACAAACAACAATTATGTAGGAACTCTGCGTATTAAAAATCATTTTTAGTAAAAACGAGAATTTTGAACACTCTACTTGCAAGCTCAAACTAACGCTGTTCTCCTACAAGTCAGTCCTTCTCAGTGCAGTATTACACCTCATACACTTGCAGTCTTCTTAAGACTTTGAGGATTCGCGCTCATGGATAATATGTGTTCAATGTAAGTTCTTTGTTCTTTACCTGGTGGAAATTTGATACTCTCGACTTCGTTCGAACAAGCCCAGCAATTTTTCTTTTCCTGAACTTCCTTTCTTAAAGTACCCAAATTGATATTTCAGTGGCAGGTCAGCTGGATCGTCAGACCAGCCTTCAGAAGCACTTAACGTGTAGGTTGTCACCATTGCTGTGCCATTGGATGGAGAGATATCAAGAATTCCTGTTGATATAGAAGTTTGGTTTTGATTGTTAGTAGGAATTCCTTTTGGCATTTGTTCCATATCGTGGCATAGGAAATAGAGCACAAAACCCTTSCTTTCTTAGAAAAAAATCGTTTGTATATTAATTATCTTTTTCTAGAGAGCCGAAAATTTTAGAAAATTATAGAAAATCCAGGACTCACAAAAATTMTGTTCGACTTCTTTTCTCTTGTCGTTTGACAAAAGCTTTCGCGCCACTTTGCGCGCGCTCGCCCCTTCCCCATTCACATATGGTATAAACGTTATCATATATGGCATGATGAGCAAAAGGTGTTCATATCCAAGTATAAAGAAGGTTAAAGAATACTCAGTTCACTTTATGATGAGTAAATKACCAACCTTGTGAAGGAGCAGCATTAGTAGTGATGATCGTTTCTCCAGCAGCAGAAGAATCAGCGTGAGCAACAGTTACTCTAAATTTGTAATTCACACCATTGGCAAGAGTGTTTGCAGCAATGACAAGTGCAAAATTTTTGGACACTCTACTCTTGCCACTCTTCTTCTTGAAAGTGAAGCTCAGTGGTGTCAAGGCAACACCGGAAGTGGTGAGATCTATGAAACCAAAACCATCTTCCTCTACACACTCCCAGCTTACGTTGTTAGATGGCATTGTGCTCTTGGCGACTGCTTTGATGATGACAATGGAGGTTGGGTTTTCCTTGGTGTTCGCCTGGGGTCTAATTTCGACGTCTGGAGGAGAACCAGGTTCGACCTTAATGGTAACTGATTTAGAAGCCTTTCTAGATCCTTTGTTGTAGGTCATTGTGAACTTGTATCTAGTATGGAATAATTATTCATAGATTTAGACTACATATAAGGATGAATGTAACGAATGGATTGGTGGTAAAAAGATAAGTGGATTTAATGTAAGTCAATGGATGGATGGATCGGTGGACGTATATATGTAGTGTGTAAAGATGGATGGAAAAAGGAGTGGTAGATAGATGGATGGATGTAGTGTCTGTAAATGGATGGATGAGTAAATGGATTCACAGATGGATGGGTGGATGAATGAGTGGGTGGCGGGTTTAGTAGATAGATATTTTACGTGTGTAAATGGATAGATAGATGGTGGTAATTGATAGAAATGGTTTAAAAGTTGAATTKTAGTTCAAAATTGGTAAAAAATACTCCATTTTAATGTATGTATTGAAATGCAATGAATTTGTTTTGAAATATGTTGATAATGATATGTATTATGGGCATGTTTTATTACTCACTCTTATTCATGAAATAGTAATTCTTTTCTTAAATTTATTTTAAATTTTAAATCTATTGAGTCACATTTTTATATTGTAAAGCGTCTTTGAACTTAAGGATATCGACGCTATATAAATTTTTCCTTATTATTATTWTTATTTTCTACTGTCATACACCACAATCGTTCTACACCGTTGGAACCAAAACACTCACTTGCTGTTTGCCTCCAGATTCGATCCTACATTAACAGTAATTTTTGCAGTAGAGGAAAGAACAAGACGAATTTTTCGGGCAGCATTTGCAGGATCGGGAACAAAACAGGGATCCCCACTACTATCCGCGCACTCCCAATTGTACCATTCTGAATCTGACGAACCATCAGGATCAAACGACTTTCTGCCATCTAGCGTTAGTGTAGACGTTGCCCCGACAACCCGATACGATCCACCTCTTATCTTAGCAACGAGGGGACCACTTTGAACGTCAAGAACTATGTTTTTAGTAGTGGATAGGGTTTGGTCGGATGCCATGGCGGCGGTGACAGTCAGTGTGTATCGCTACAAGAAGCAACATAATGAATTGTTAGTTGGACTTGGTCTCTAATAGGATGAAATTCAATTCTGGATTGATAAGTTTTTATCAAAGATTGGAGGAGATTTAACAACTACTACTCACTCTTCCTCCCTGTAGCGTTYCTTTCTTGATTTTCAGCCTTGGTTTATCGGTAACTTTGAGGTCAATTCCTACGGCATCAATTTCCCAATTAAACAAGACATTGTTTGCCACACTGTTGGGGTCCAGACATGGAGACAATATTGCCCTTGCTATAAAGGAATGAGAAAGAAATTAGTATACAAAATCTAGGCTTCTAGTCTACTGAACCATTGCCGAGTTGCATATCGAGTGGGAGGACTGGGGAGAGCGGACAACTGTCCACCAATGTATGAAATTGTATAATATCATTGAGTTTGACAAATGCAGCCCGATTTTTAACAAAATGAGCAAAAAAAAATCAATGTAGAGATTCATGGCATCATTTTCACGATTGACCGGTTCCGACCCAGTCCTCCCACGATATAAACCTTGGCATCGCATTCGTGAAAGGTAAAGCAAGACTGTTCATGGAATATTTGTGACACCTATCGGTTTCGAGAAGCAAGGAGGACCCAGAAATTGTAAGACAATCCAGAAAAATAAGTAAAAGCTAAGAGATGATTAATAGACCCCTTGCAGCACGTCCGAATGCAGCTCAGTATCCAATTCTTAAGCAATTGAAATTCTTTTGTTTTGTCGTCAAAATTGAGCTGCTTTGGCGACACATGCAAGGGGTCTGTTGCCAAAATGACTATTAATTACCCAACATTTGTGTGAAGCATGTCTCCCTGCCCCTAACACAGTAGAACCATTTTATATTTTAATTCACTGAACGATGCATTCATTCAAGACATTGAAGACTTTTATATGACACCTATCACAATTTTGAAATCCAATCCAATTGAAACCAACCTTGTATCGTAACATCTCTCTATGCCCTGACTTTTCTACTGGCTTGTCCTGCTGCAAGTATTGGTAGCTGTTTGTTCTCACGTTCCACCACCAGACTGGCATTCTCGCTCACTTCGCCAAGAAAATTTTTTACTTTAACCGTAAATTCATACTTGAAGCCAAGCACAAGATTGTATCTGCCAAATGCCAGTCTAGGACTAAATGCAGGAAGACCCGCTAATCTAGCTTGAATTGAACTTAGGTCTGCAGTAGCGTTTGCGGTTAAAGCTCCACTGTCTTGATCCGCTGCCCAGGCTACGCTCCATGTGAAGTTCAGCCGTCGACCACGAGCCCCGGAAGACGCAGACGCATCTAATCGTATTTTTGCGCATGCACCTAAGGACATACAAAAGATCAAAAGAATTCAATATTTCAATTTTCAGGTTTTTGTCTTTTTGTTAGTCGATATTTAAAATCTCAGACGGTTTTAGATTTGATGGACGTGCAGCGCCCGGAGTTGTAAAACAAAAACTTTTTTATTTATACACGGTAGGCATTAAAGCTAAGAGCTTGTGGGGCCGTGTATCCTCCATACACACTCCTTATTTACTACATTCGAATATTCATACACACAACTCTCAACTCACATGTTGATTTTTACGGAGGGAGGAAAATGGAGAACCCGGAGAAAATCCTCGTAGCATAGGAGAGAACAACACATCAAACAAACTCAATTCACATGTGGCGACCGCAGGGCTCGAACCAGTGACCCGTTGGACTCACAGCGCTGAAAGACGACGCGTTAGCCGAGAACGCCGCCCATGCTACCCATATGTCCCGTTGTATGGTTCGCAGAAACGTGAAAGCACTCTGACCAAACCGCTCTTTCCCTGCTTTGGAATTTATCATACCGTAAACGTGCTTTAAGTCAGCACCGTTCGTTACCCACTCATACGAAAACTGAGTACCGTATTTACTCGATTAAGCGCCTCATATGAGAGAAAAAAAATCTTATAAAGAGCACCGCCCCCGCATAAGCGCCGCATACTTTCATTCTATCACAACAATGCAGATTTCAATCGAAGCATCATCAGACTGAATTGTTCGACAAGTCAAAATAAAAAAACAAGTACGGTACAAGTCAATCTACACCAGCCTCGGAAATTCATTCTCCTCGATTACGATGTCTTTCATATCGAAATGTGTAAATAACATACAAATGTTATGATTTTAAAAAGCGCCACCCCCAAAGTGCCGCAACCAAAACACTAAACATCCAAAGAGCGGAGTTAACTCGAGTAAATACGTCACACACGGTATATGGTACTTACCAGCTTTGTTAGGTCCAGATAGTCGAGCCTTGGGAACAATAGCTTTGGGTGGACCCTGAACGACCAACCTCTCAGTTCCACTTGCACGTTTTGTAACTTCCTCGAATTTTGCAGTTAATGAGCCGTTGTTGAATATCACGGAATCACCTGGGGCGACTGTTGGTCTGCCAAGGAGACTGATGAACATTGTGAGTGGCGTACGCAGTCTGCACTTGGCTCGGGTTCCGAAGCTAGAAATGGATGCAGCAGAGAAGATTCCAGAACATGAACGTCCCTTATGTTGGGAAGGCTTATTCATTGTTACAACCAAGGCCTGGAGGTTTTGAGAAAATGAAATGGCCGTAGGATATGGAGAATTGGCGAAGAAATGGAATCCTGGAGCTGAAGAGGGTACATTATTATCACCTTCTCCAAAAGACACGGCAACTTTGAGGTCAGCAGACTTCGGTACATTAGGAAACAAGCATTTGACTGTAGAGCTGTCTACGTACAAAGCTGGGGAAGAAAATTTCTTGTTTGAAATACATCTAATGTATCCAGTATCTGGAAAACCAGAGCCAGAGATCGTAACGTTAACGGATCCAGATTTAGCTTCAGTCTCGTTTGGTGTGATGCTAGAATAGCTGATAGCGCTGCTGTCATAGAATGTGAAGTTGTTCAAGGTGAAGTAATTAGTACTTAGGGCATCCAACTGGCACCGAAGTCTGTATGTTCCAACATTTATATTCACAGTTGAGATGACGAATCGTTTGTTTTTGATGTCTGCTCTGCCCAGGTTTTGACTGTGAAAAAATTAAGAGTCGTTTTTGAATGGATATTTATGAAAATAGGAAACTAATATCACCGTTATTATCAACGCCATTTCCATTCATCGCCACCGCCACCGCCACCGCCACCGCCATCCAGCATATTTATTGTAAATGAAACCTTCTCAAGCATACAAAAGAAATAACACTTTTTCTCAATAGATTTTGTGGTATTTATTTTGTATTTCCAATTTGAAGAAGGGTACATTCAAATAAATAAACCACATAGTAACCTGAAGAAGGATCAGCCTGTTTCGTCGTGTTGGTACTATCTATTTACCATGGATAAAAAATTCACCAAAATTCACTTAAGATCTTCACCAAAATTGGATTTTTTTCCTGTATTACCAAGAACGCAGTTTCCACATCTAAATGAAGAATAAACTGTTGTTAGAAGACAGCACTAAATCCCCGTCCGTGAAAAACAGGGTTTAATAAATACCCAGACAGACAGATGTGCTAATAAATTATCTAAAAAATCTTTGTTATTTTGTTTTGTCATGCAAAGTCGTTCAGCAGATCAACGCTCAACTAAGCATTGAACATTGCTTTTACAACTTAGCCTAAACTATCACGCGTCAGTCAGCTGTTTCAAGCAGATCAACTGGCAGTTCTTCCTCAAGTTGCGCGCACCCAGAAAACTACTCGAAATAGCTTAAAACTTAATTTAACGATGTGCAAGCGGTTAGCAGGGATTATATCGTTAAAAAAACGAATTTTATTGAAACTTCACTGCAAATATATAATCGACTAGGATTTTAGAAATTATTTGAGTCCCGAATATTTTGTTTAACAAAGACACATACAAAGAAACGGTTGAAAACTATTTATGATGATATTGTCATAATCATTAAACCGTTAATTAGTGTACTTACTTGTTGATTTTCGCGCCTCCAAAGCAMGTCCCAGAGCAGTCTGTAAAATTTCTGACTTTGCCATACTTCTGGCAGACACCACAGTTATCTCTGAATGAGGTACCACAACCTCCGCCACAATCCTTACGGAAATTGAATTTTTTGCCTGTGGTGCGACCCGTACAATTGCCGCAGTGATCTGTAGATAAATCGAAGAAAAACCATGTCAACATTTACCAACCATTTCATTGAAAGGAATWAAAACCTTCGACTTTCATCAATATCTTGCAACAACCGCTGTGCTGATCAAAGTCAATGCCACATATCGAGTCCTGGAAAAATTTCTTGGAAGATCTAAGTTGGTGTAAGGCTAATTGATTATAGTAATTGGAAGTAAGCAGGCCGCAGTGTGTTGTATTTGTCTAATGATCTGGAGTGTTGGGTATGACTGAAAAGATTGGGTTTCGGGCAAAGGTTGATGGAAAGGAAAGGGACGATGTAACCGTTCCATGATTAATCATGCTGCAATATATAGACTCTTTGTACATGTGACGTCAAAGCAGCTCAATTTGGAGGAAAATACCAAATAATTTCAATCTCATGAGAATTGTTGTTCTCATGGAAACCTATTGTTATGTCTCCGCATACCGACTGACTTCAAGGGGTCTATTACTGAAGATATTTAATAAAAACGGGAGGTGATTYCACGAGGAGCAATCTTATCAGTTGGTAAGCTGGCTTTTCTTTCTATTTCCCCCTAACAACACTCCTCGTCATYTTCAATCTCTTAATTTAATAACCTACCAATGCGAGCTCCARAAAATATGACACCATCACATCCTTTGCACCAGAGCCCGTCACCTCCACACCGACCACACACATCAATTCGACCGCGAGATCCTGGCTTGTTGTCACAACCAAAGCGTGCAGTGAATGCCGATGCATACTTGATACTAATCGAGGCATTCTTGTCCGTCGGGAAAAAGAAGTTGTGCACACCATCTGTATGGTTGTCGCTCTGGTCCCAGGCAGCAAGTAATACTTTGGCCTGTTTTCTGCCTTCAGTGTTGCTCCACCGTGCATCAGGGTCATGCATTTGGAATTTAAGGCTGCAAAAATATTGAAAATACGATTAAAATCAGCGTGGAATGCGCATTGAAGTCGTCCAATGAGTTATTGAAGTGCTCCCATCGGTCTCTTTTCTGAGGTTAAACCACATGACTGAAAATCCTTTGAGACATAAATACCATAACGAAACAGCTGCCATATTGGTCGAATTAACGAGAGAAGTTAATGATGAATGATTTGTTATCGTCAAACAATGGCATAACGTAAGAAATGCCACATTAATTGATCATCACCTCCAACTCAAATATTTTAACTCTAAATTTTAATTGCCGGGTCCGGCCTGGGATTTCCGCGACCTTCCGTACGAACGTCCGATGCTTAACCAAGTGAGACAGCCGTGTGGCGGTTAAATGTAACGTATATTAATAGGATCCTTATTTATCCTCACCTCGACGTTGGCTTCAACAAMAGCACTTCTCCTCTTCCACTGGGTTTTCCGTTGATCAAAGTATTATTAAGGTTAACCAGTTTCCAGGATGATCCAGGTGTTTCATAGTAATAGGCCCCAAGACTACTGTTCTTAGCAAACACGATAGCGATACCAGGTACGTCCCCATCAACGTCCTCTATAAATGGTTTAGGCTTGCTAAACTTTGGAGGAGTTGAACYATACGGGATTGGAATCCTGGTAGTTATCTCACTGACCTTAAACCCATTGTATGGCGTCACACTAAGGTTGTATGGAATTGGTGGGAAATAAGTAATGAATGACGTCAGTATCGGAGCATCGTTTATGGGGATAACTTTACATCCCAGATTAATTGTCATATCACTGTACTGTACGAAGAATTTTCCACCGGATGGTAAAGTCACAGTGGCTGGGTCGTATCGCCTTGGAGGCTGAAATAATAACAACAAATAATTAATACTTGATTTGTCTTGCAGGAATACTTGTTAGCTACGTAGTGAAAACAGATTTGAAAACTTGATAATTGTTGAAGCATGAGAACACTGCTAGAACATTAATTTCTAATTCCATTTCGAAATCACTAACAAATCTTGCAATCTGATTGGCTAGAACTAAAACGTACGTAAACATTTTCAAATAAAATTTAATTAAATACATTTAAATAAAAAACAAAAACTTCTTGATTACTTGATTTAATATCATTTTAGTTTTTTCTTCTTTGGTTTAATTTTTTTTTAATTTAAAAACTTTTTGATTAAAAATATTTTATGACATGTGTTTATCAATTTTGCGCAATTTGGAAAAAAGAAATATGAATTAAAGTCTTGAAATATCAAAATTTGATTATAAGATAACCGGCACTCACCATTTCTTTTCCAGAAGTTTCCGCGGCAGCTAGGAACAACAAGAGACTCAATTAATGATTATCATGATATATAGTAGTGCTGTATAGGTGTGAGGACACGGATGGTGTTCATGATGATGATTGTGGCGATAATGGCAATGACAATGATGATTTTGGTGTTGTTGACAATAACAATGATGATTGTGGTGATGGTGACAATGACAATGATGATTGTGGTGTTGGTGACAACAACAATGATGATTGTGGTGTTGGTGACAACAACAATGATGATTGTGGTGTTGGTGACAACAACAATGTTGATTGTGGTGTTGGTGACAATGACAATGATGATTGTGGTGTTGGTGA
>NW_022261336.1:129999-142941 GCF_009602425.1 Actinia tenebrosa | reverse complement strand
GTCTTTACTCCGGGCTGCCTAATTTTTAATCTTTAAGGTCTATTTAAGCTTTGTTCCAAATTTAAGGATAGCATGATAAATACAAAAGAGTTTATCGAAGAACGCGTGAGGGAGAGTGGTGCTTTAATGCGCTAAAGTACTTTTTCAAAATATCGCGCACCAAGCGGGACAAAAGTAAAAAACAAATCCAGAGATCATAAAGATAACGATATTCTTTTCTGCAGGCACCCTAACTAATGCTGTGCTTTTTATTCTAATTAATACCTTTAGTTAATAAATCAAGCGARAAAAGAGCCTTCAACCGGAAAATAGAACCAGCCCCCTTTGCGTGCGTGTTTTTTAAATTGAATTCACCTTATATTGTTACGCATACAATAAATGTACTTGACTCTCGACCCTCACTCAATAGCTTTAGACAACACGTCAGTATCGAGGTCAAAATCATCAATACTTCATAGCCGCTCTATGCATCTCATCTTCTTGGTTTAACCGAATTTTAGTTGTTTTTTGRCTGAAACAATCCTCAGTTTCTTTAACTCAGTATTAATCTAATTTGGAAAGCTTTGCTTTCGTATCATTTTCGCACTCAGCTGTCGCGAGCAACATGTCTACGCTCTATGGATTTGGTAAGTTACTGATATATCAGAAACTAATGTTAGATAAACTCACAAAAGGCAACTTGTTTTTGATATTTTCATGTTGTTAAGGACAAAAAGACTGAATGAGTAATCAGTTATTTTTAAGTATAGACAGAAGGAGTRAGAAAATAGAAAGGGCTTTTTCAAGATAATGCTATCTCATCATCTCATGCCATAGCAAATACACTAAGTATGCCTTTGCTTACAATTCAACAAAAATACACTGAACAAAGATAATCAAAGAATATACATATATTAAATAATGATTTATACTCCTCTGAACCCCCTGATAATTTAGTTACGTATAAATATACTATGAAATTAATTTTCGGTTGTTCAAATCGTTGATGAAGCGAGTGTATAAGTTTAGTTTTTAATCGGTGCCACCGCGGYTCAAATCGTTTTTATCGCGCTTCAATTACTCTGACATACGTCCACTTTACTATTGTGTCAGGCTTATGGTAAAGGTATGTGAATTAATCGCAATAGATGACACAGAAATATAGAAGAGTACGGGRAAAATAACGACCAATCATTGACATGTAAAATCTTAGATGGGCTCCTTTGGCATCGGCATATGAAATGAGAAGAAGACATTGACATGTGATATTCAGTTTGTTACATCTTTCGTGCAGATTTATAAGGTTGCATTGTTTAATACTTAAGAGATACACATCGTTTCGTGACGGTTTCTGATCGATGCTCAAAAGTAATCTCGTTTGCTGTTATTGGTTTAAACCAAATAAACGAATGTTTTCAGTTCAGTACTGTTACCGTGCCGTGTGTCATTTTTTCATAGACATTCATAGGGAAATTAGTTAAATCCTTTGTCGATTTTTGTTACTTTACTGCCGGATTCACTGTATCGTGACGAAATAATGGCTGAAGGCTTCACTGAGTGAAGGGAATAGATTTTTCACATTCAGTTAAACGATCGRATTCAACACAACTATCTTAGAAGTTCCGCTGTCGGATGTAAAACAAAGAGGTATGTATCATTAGAAGGGTACATTATACACATATTTTTGTGCTGTTGAGAAATTTGACTATATATAGATTTACATTTCAATTCAATTCTTAATCACATGGGAATAAATTACTAAGATTATGTCTACAGCTTAGCGATACTTCCTGTGCCTGCAGAGGTTCTGGCTGTGATCAGATTAATTGGGTCCCCAAAGTTGTAGCACATTGTGAACAATTTGACATGCCACTGTGAAGGAAATTGACTATGAGAAACGATTAGAACGGTAATGGTTCGTTCGTTCCGTCGTTCGTTCCGTCGTTCGTTCCGTCGTTCCAGTTTATTGGTTTGTTCTTTTGCTTTTGTTCGTTCGCTTGTGTGTTCGTTTGTTTGTTTGTTTGCTTCTTCCTTTGCTTCTTCCTTTGCTTCTTCCTTTGTTTCTTCCTTTGTTTCTATCATTTGATAACTTTCTTGCATCCATTATGTTCTTTTACAGATCGCGAAGAAGTTGAACAACTTGAAGTCCGGATCCTGGACGTCGATCATCAAATCACACAGGAAGAACTTTCTGCAGCATTAGAGTCCAGTTCTCTCAACGGCTTCAATATCATCAWACAAGAAAGCCCCAGCAAGCTCAACCAAATGCAACCCTGTTTCACTGTTGAAAAAAGAATAAAGTTTGGCAAAGTAAAAGATGAAGAACCAAGCCTTGTGGAAATATTTCCAGGAGCATGTACAAGACAGATGCTACAGCAGCTAACAATAGGGTGTCAAGGAAAAGCACTGGATGAGCAGGACTGTGTATTTGGAGTCGAAATATCTTCATTTGGGAGATGCAATGTCTACAAAGTATGTCCCATTTTGAGGATAGACATCGAAGATGCAGATGAATAGGGCGGCGGGTAAAAGAGACAATAATCATGACTGAAATGATTACTGAACGGACGGGTATAACTGATAATTGATTAGGCMCTCGTTAAAAGATAAATCTGTATGAGGATTTAGCTCATCATCACGAAACAATATAAACTTACTACAGTAGATCGAGTAACAAGCTATGTCCTTCAAGTTATTAAATAGAAAATGAACTAAACTATATTAACATCAAGTATATTAAGTTAGGAGACAAACTTTCAATACAATTCAACTGATAAATAAATGCAAGGGAATTTCATTTAGAAATCAATGTCCTCGAAACAATTACATCATGCAATTGCAAGTTAGTTTGATAAGATAAAACYGYTAATTCAAGGTTTTCTTTCCTGTTTTTTCTTCCTTCCTGATTTCTTTCTCTTTCAGTCCTTCCTTCTTTCTTCCTTCCTTCCTTCCTTCCTTCCTTCCTTCCTTCCTTTTCTAACCCAGTATATATGCTTGATATAATGTAGCTTGATATCGCATGGTTCGTTACGGTTTTCAAGTCACTTACTCAATAGCTCAAGATCGAGTATCATACTGGGAGAAATTATAAAAGCAACAGCTTCGTGATTGGTTGAACGCCGAGACAAGCGGTGACCAGGAAGACTGAGCCTTCATGCAAGAAGCTTTTACATCACCATAGCAATTTAATCCCCTATTCGATCTCATTGGTTAAACTCCGCTACTTTAGACAACAAAGCAAGAATAAATATAAATGAATTGGTATTAAAATTTGAAAATAACAGAATAATACTCTATGGTATAAATAGGAAACATTGATGCTTGTTGAGCGTCTGGCAGTGCATTCTCCATCCAAATATTAATGAATTTGCTAATACATATCTTGAGAGTTCGTGATTGGATGCCAGATTCATTTAGCTCTTATGTAGTGTTTYTTTATTTGTTTTGTTCGGCCGATGAAGTGACATGGTTATTTGGTAACGGAAGAAGACTCGACGAGACTTTATTAACGACGACATTACAGTCAAGCGAGAGTGCATGACATCAATCAGGTACAGTTACACAAGACGTCAGTATCCAAGGAAAAACTTGCGAGATAGAGACAGCTAAATATAGGAGCAAAACAAATAAGCCTTACAGAAAAGCATTGAAAATATTGGCCTCGCTACAAACAATAACCAGTGCTGCTCTTTTTGATGTACTATAAAGCAGGTAAACCAATTCCTCAATCTTATCCCAACCAAACTACTCAAACGCCGTGGATTAACATATCGTTCATCACTTGACAATCCGAGTGATCTCTTCTTCAAGGCTCAGCTGTTAGTAATTCACATTTTCAGAAAATATGAGGGCTGAGCGAAGCTACGACGTGCGGCCTTCACACGCATCTATACCGAACTCGTTTTGGTAGGAAAAAATTCTTGAAAAAGAAAAATGCCTTTTGGGGACTGTTGGCCATGTCTGTAAGTAGAATGAAATATTTTTTCTTTGAAATAGCGCTTGATATTTTTATACTCAATTATTTGTGTGACAAATCTATTCTTGACGATTTGCCTCTTCAACGCCGTTTATTTGGGTAAAAAAACCTCGTTAATGAAACACTCTTTTCATCTCTACATTATCATTATTTTCATTAACATTCATARCGTATCCAATTGTTTAAAACCAGTGTTTTTGTTTGTTAAGCGAACGTAAATTGCAGAGGGAATTATATATTCCTCGTCTGTATTTTTAATATTGAGTTTAATGTCAGTGACCGATACACTATATTCTTATGCTGGAAAACTGATAGGTTGAATGAGTCAGTCGAGAACAGGTGACTTTAATGTTTTTTTTTCTTCAAACAAGCATTTTGAAAAATATTTAAGATCTAAACTCGTATCTTTACTATAAGAGTAGGAGCAASTGTCTCAATTTATTACCATGATGTATCGCTTAGTTTCATCGCATTGCATTTCCTTCTTCCAGTTTATTAGTTTTCATATATAAAAAACAATCACAAATAAGAAAGAAAGAAAAGGAAAACAACGTTACCTCATACTGAGGTATAGTTAAACGACTTTCGCTGTGTGACACGACGATTTGTGATAAGAACAAGTTTTATATCTTATCAGTATTCTTGAGCGAAACGGAAGAAAAATAACAAGAAAATAAATAACAAGTAAATATCAAATAGCTTATCGTGCCCGATGGGAATCCCATTTATAATTAATTCCCGCGCTAAAAAATAATGAATACTTTCAAATCATGGTTAACTCAATCCTATTTTTCTTCTTTTTCAATTTAGTCTTTTCATTTTACTTTATTAGCTTTTAATATCTGTGGCTATTCTGGCTATTATATGCAYAGTCTTTTTGCAAGCGCCCAACACTTCCCAAATATTAGACGACACTTTCGAGGCAAATGAGATATTGAATTCTTTATGAAAGTTAATATTGGATACTCTCTCTATTTCTCTCCTTCTCTTTTACGTTCTTCCTCTCCTTCTCCTTCTTCTCCTTCCGACCTCTTCGGTGATAGCGGTTTTCTCAACTCTAGCGGCTACTTCAAATCTTGGCCGGAGACTTTTTTCTAGTATCAAATTGTCATGCACACTTGACAAATATCAAGCTAGAATGACTGAAAATGATATCACTAAAAATTGAAAGGCTACTTTTATTTTATCTAGTTCTTGTTTCTTTATTTTATATCTTTTCGTTTGGAATTTCACAAACGACTGTTCTGTCTTATAGTGTGGACACTGAATGTGTTACGACAGACCTGAAAAGCTGTAAATTAGCTTTAAATTTGGCAAAGTGACACGGTTTAAAAATACGTGCCTAGGAGGACGAACATTAAGTAGGAAAACTGTTTTGCTATTTTTTCATAATACTTGAGTTTTATAAGAAAGCACTGTTATAGTAAATACAATTCAATAATATACTACTCGAATGATGCATGCCTTACGAGCGAGGAAATAATACGTATGGGAGAGGTTTACAGTCGTGATCTGCTGGTATATATATATATATAATTACGATAAACTGAACTAGCTGGCCCATGATAAACAAATAGCACAAAGTGAGACTGTTTTGGCAAGGTGTTGGCTGGCAAGACACCAAGTCAATAATATATAAGGCAAACGCGCTTGAATCAGTCTTAATGAAACCAAATTTCTATAAAGGAGTTTGATAATAATCTGTTGCCAAAAGTGATATTTTAATAAACTACATCCCTACTGCTGTCCTATTGGGAATTCAGTCATTTTAATAGCGCGCTCCCATGAAAGTTCCTCATTTAGCTTCTCATATTATCCCCCTTCCCTTGCTACATATTTTAGTGAAAGGCTTTATATATTTTCTTGGCAATCTTCAAAGTACGAAAGACCCTCTTTGCTACGCACTCGATGTAAATACAATTGCTTTAAAATTCAAGTAGTCTGATGACTTAAGCGGTATTTGTAGGATGAGAGTATGTATTTGTAGGGTCATTTGCAGCATCGTAGAGGTACTTTGGCCGGGTGTTATACATTGCGCAAATGCATCATTGTAGGAATCAGAAATGTAATTACCAGCTAGTGATGAGAACGAGTGCTATCCAATGTATTGAACATCATTTGTGACATCAGTTAGTATAACTAGATGACAAGAATGAGGATGGTGATGAATGATACCAATTCTGTGGGAATATTGGACACCTATATACAAGATATACAACGGTTACCACAGGTATACTATGCATGTAAAAAAACCCACATGACTTTCTACTATACTATGCGCAGAAGAACTCTTAGGCGAGTGTGTTTATTAAGAAATTACGAGTGACAAGTGGGATATTCCATGGTGTACCAAGAGAAAGCATCGTTTTATAACTTTCTTACGCGGATGTAGAGTCCCTGTGACTAGTCGTAGGTAGTCAGCRTATGATTGAAAGTTTTGGAAGGAAATTACATTCTTCTATCTCCGTTGAGACAGAAAAACCTAAGAGACACCAAATAGCGCCCACCTTTTAACCCCTGAATGATGCAACGCGGGTAAAGTGCCTCCAACTCCACCCTTGCCCCTTCCCCCGTGGTGTTACTCATGTGACTCATTCAAATGCCAAACTACTGACAGCTGTAATATATGCCTATGGTTAAAAACCCTTAGTTATTTATCGTTCGTTGGCATGTACCACGTGCCGTTTTGCATGCTTGCTTTATCTTGCTAAACCTTGACACAATTTTTTTCCGATACCCTGAAACATCCGATTCAAAATCAGGGCGCTGCTCAGCGCTAGCTCACAGATCGAACCGGAATTTTTATCTGTCAGGTCTTGCTTATAATTGGAAGTCTTTGCATAATATAATGGATAAACAAAGTAATATTAAGCTAGCTTCGTATGTTCTTTTCGGCAATCAAAGTATGAAAGACTGATCATTCATTCRGTTTTTTTTGCCGGTTTAAGTTGATTTCTGATGTTAAACTTTTATAACGATATTCACGTCATTCACACCCACACAATGATAATTGAAAACTTGGATGTCAAGAAATTGGATGTAAAGTCGACCTGATTGAGACGACGAAGTTTCATTAAGATAATGAGAAAGAATTAGTTTTGTACCTTAATCAAAGTAATAACGAAATGATTAAATTAGTGTGTACCAACATGGCGGTAATGGCGTSGTAACCTAACATGGTGTACGCACGGATGGCTTTAATTCAACATTCAGGCAGGGCGTCGGTGGAAGATCRATGAAAGACGAATATTAATTAAGCAACTGTTCAAATACTCAAAAGAGTCTGTCTCAAAAGATACAGAGACGTTTGTGTGATGTACTTGGTCGGAATAGCTGTTATTGTATTTCGTGAACTGTTTTGTTTATCTATATATTGTTTTACGCAACATCGTGGCGTCTTTGTATTAAGCCAAAAGGAGAGGCTTTTGAAAAATGTTAACTGAAAGTGATGGCTAAATTTTCGTCTTCCTTCAGTTCTCAGTAGTAGTACCCACGCTGTGTATGACGCCAGTAATACTGGCAATTAAAGCGATCAGCCTCTATTAATTTACAAAAAGCATCTGAGTCAGTAAGTAATGTTACGTTGTGTGACGTACGGCAACGTGCATGACTCTATTAGAGGTTTTGCACCACCACGTGCCCACGCCCATAATACAGCTTGGGACTGCCTGTGGTTAGATGGCAGAACAATAAATTGGAATTGAATTAGTTCTTATGTAAAACGATTGTATAACTCCTGTGATCTAACATGGCTGCCGTCGCTGCYGTCACGTRATGGTGCAAAACCTCTATTTGCTTTCTCTAGAATCCTTTCACGCACTTTTTGTTAGTTAAGGGAACYCGGCACGGGTGGAGCGGCTGAAGATCACTCGCCTCTCACCAATGATATGCAACCCGGGCTTGTTCCCGGATTTGGTGATGTCTTGTATATGATTAGAGCGCCTTGTTGGTTTTCTCTTGTCTTTAAGGGTTTCCTCCGGGCTATCCGGTTTTCCTCCCTCCGCTAAAGTCGACTTCTGAATTTCAATTCGATCATGGAATTAGGGCCACAGGCTTGTTAGCCACTGGCTATAGAGTGCTAGCATCGTAAAAACAGGACTTGTTTGTTCGGTTTGTTTGTTTATTTCATTCAAGAGGCACCAATGGACTACTTCGACGATACGGCGACCATCTTGGATCTCAAGGCATTATGAGACATCCAGGGGGCAAATAAAGCTTTGTTACAGTAATGACTTCGATTGATATTAACAGCTTACCACAAGAGAATACAACAAAATTAATAAGATAATTTAGACGGCACATCCATCACTTTTATCTATGTTAAAAGATAAGACAAACACTCCGCAAATCTATCATATTTATCGTTGGCTTCGTATTGTTTTGTCCCCTGGCAAGATGGCTGCCGTATTGTCAGAAGAAGTACCATTGGTTTACTATTTCCAGAAGCAGTATTGCACGAGGTGAATAAAAAAGAATCATTCTTGATTTCCGCAAGGACCTCTAGCAAGATATAGTAAAGCAATATAACGCCTTCAAGCAAGTATTGATATTTTTAAAATGCGCGCATGAGACAACAATCATCCACCAGTCACGAGATGTTGAACAAATAATTTTTTTTTTCTTAAGAAAAATGAAATCCCCTGTCGATCGGCGCAAAAGTATTACGGGACCGGCTTTAACGTAGCTGCTGTAAAATACCTCTTAATCCGTGTGCGTATGTGGATTTTTTTGCGGGAAGGGAGGTATAGATGGAAGGGGAGGGGGATCGGTATTACGAGGCTTAGTTATATGGTTATGCTTTATATCCGTATATACATCYCTGCCAACACAGCATATAGTAATATAATGTTGATGTTCAGTGATCGGGCATGACGTGGCTGTCTCCCAAATGTCTCGAAAAACTGTGTTGACCTTTGCGTCATAATATATAGCAGAAATTATAACATCAAAGAATCATTTTCCGTATCATTTTGATGGTCTTGCCACTGAAGGAATTGTCACTTTAGTGCTGACCGCAATGATTCGTACCTGTTGCCATGAGCGAGCCCTGTGGTCTAACCAAACCATAGAGATACGYATGATAATCCTGCGTACGTTAATCGYTTGTTACCGAATATAAAGTGGTATGTGGCTAATCATTCTTTGTTGCGTTTTCAATTCCGGCTCCATATAATATCTATCATAATCCATAACAGCTGCGGCYATGTCATTTGCGCATGCTCTGTGTGTAACGTAATGCGAGGAAGGCGAATTTCTGGTTTAGCGTAAAKCCTCTTGATGGTACTTGTTCCTTGTGGGTGTCTCGTTTAATTCCATCAATGTCAGGGGGATTTAACTCGCTATCWGTAATAATAAGTCGCTTTGAGTACACCGCGTTTATGTTGAAGTCCTTCCTGAGTAATTTTTYAATTTATTCATGAAAATAAAAGTATCTGTTTTGGAAGGTCTATCACGCTTTTTTTATTTTTTATCGTCTTGAATAGAATTACAGCCAATCCGAAACAAGAAATTATCGGATAAACACTCACATCGATCATTCTGCACCTGTCACGGAATCCGTCACCATAGAAACCAAGGCGTCACGTGTCTTCCACAATCTACTAATATGCGCGATTTTGAATTTTATCAATTACGYTCTGACTTAGGATAATATCATGAGATTATCCAAGGATATTTTTTTCGCTTTGTCAACATAATTCCTGAAATACCCAACCTTACAGTTTTAGTCTTTTTTGTTGTTCATTATGCGTGCGGAAGGTACATGAAGATTGGGGGTTTTCTCGCGCAGACGTTGTTTGTGTAATTAGAAATATTTTTCTCAATGGCTTTTGTTATCATAAGGTTTGACCGCAATTCTCTTTTTGCGAATCCCAACAGCTTTCATGCGTTATTAATGTGATAGCATAATAAGATTGTGCGATTTCTTCTGACCAGAGTTGTGGAACTTATTAATAATAACTGGCGATCACTGTGAGCCGTCCGAACACAATGAAGGAAACTATGTGGCGTCAACAACGCAGAAAACGCACGAAGATTATAACACTGAATTAGTTCTTCCTTTCCTACAACGTCAGGAAGATAGAGGAGCTATTTTATTGAAAGAGTATGTGTCTTTTATTTGTAAAAAATATACGAGGATTTACGTCTCAATATGGAAAGCTTATCGGACACAGACAGTGCCAAAAATTCCTGAAGAATTTTGTCGGTATTTTTCCTAGAGTTACGCATAAATTCTACTGCTTTTCTTTCACCGTAGGGCTTTTTTAAATATCGGAAAAAATGCGCAGACAAAGGGAACGTCAATAGCAGAGATCTCAATGAGTGTTTGGGATAAGGTCAAGAGAAGGCTTGGTRCGGTGAATGGAGAGGGATCGGGGCTTTCACTGAACCCTGAGGCTGCGTTTGCTGAGGATCACTACACGAGGTAAGTATATTAACCACCACTTGTTTTCTACAGCTACTTAGAAACATTGCGGTTCAAGAATATYTTACTTCGAGGGGCCTAAGGAGAAGGAAAAAAATCGCCAAATTTCGTCGGCTTCGCTTTTGAACTAAAAGAATCTTTAAGTCATTAGGATTTAGATACCAAGAATCTACGTACTAAACTCGAAACTCGAAAAAGACCTAGTCAGAGTCTTTTAGCTGCAGAGTTCTGCTTCCGAAGGTCATTACCATCTTGCCATGCAGTTTTTATATTATGTCTTTCAAAACTGATGTTCAAAATTACAATTTGAATAGATTTGAAACAAGAATTGGGAGATAAACATAAAAATAATTAGAAAAGAGAGAGAAAATTCTCTGGATGATTTTGGTGGCCGTTGTATTTGGAGTCAAATTTAAATAGAAATAGGGAATTATTATAGAAATATGAATGCCGGATGTGGTATGATGAATGACTACTACAGCGCTCCACCAGCGCGCAGCTGTCATGCACGCGGCGTTGACGCCGCGGCGCAGCCGAGCTGTTTGTTTCTGTAATCAGGGGTATGGKATCTAGTCTTTTGTTTTCAATATGGCGGATTGTCTGACTTTCACAAGTCCTTCGGGTTTAGAGCCACACAAAACCAAAGAAAGAAAAGAAAGGTGATTCTTTATTATTAACATAAAATCCTAACTATCCATTTATAGAAACTCCTTTGAGATTTGTTCACTAACTTGATGTTTTTAGGCCAATATTTGATGTATTCCGCGACCCACCTGACAACTTTCAGTCGCTTCTTGAATGAATTTATTATTTCTGTTTCTCATTTAGAAAGAATTTTAAAAGCCATATGGCCTTCTAGTTTAGCAATTCTATTAAGAAGCTTGCCTATGGGGCTTTCAACGCCCCTAGCATTAGACAAATTAGGCTACTAAGACTTGTTTTCTACATTACCAAGCTTATCAAAWTTTTAGCTTACGTCTCGTTTGAATTTGGTGAGTTCGCTTTTTTGTTTCTTCATTACGAATTTTATGCTGCTTAAAATGTTGAGCAGCTTTTTTCATTTTTACGTTATTGAAACATTGTATTAAAGCTGGAAGATAAAAAGGACGGCTTTTGTTCSAGTATTTTAAGTTTTAAGATAAATTTTCAGAGGGATAATTTGTTGATCTTCCATGGATATATTTTCATGATCACGTAMACTTCTCTTTGTGTCAGATTAATATGTTATCCGTTCAACTTTATTAGCTTGATTATTTTAATGATTTGATCCGGTAATCTCTTAGCCAAGTGTCTGTTGCTCTGTTTTGTTTAAGGATATTTTTATGCATGGCGCAAGCAAAAAAAACTATCTTCCTATCAGACCAGTTCATCAATGATTAATGAGCTCTGCGAAGCAACTTCAGAATACCCCAATAATTATCACAATTATTGTGAAAAAGATTTAGTATAAAGCAAGTCGAACACAACAATAGGAGAACAAAAGGGGATTCATGTGTGCATATCATTTAAATACTGAGTATTCTGAAGTTGTACTGACTYAACATCAAAGTTTATCACAGTATTGTTGATGTTTATATTATATATATATATTAATTAATAATACAAACATTTTATCTACATCTATTCAACTGTCCATGATTGTCTGGTCATTTACCGGGGTAAGGTGTTGTGCTGTTACGACAACCAGCATTTAACAAATATGTTTATTTTTTGAAGGAAAAAAAGTTATTATAGGGTAGATATCTTTAAGATGCAAGGCCTTTTATCGTTTTTAAGAGGCATGGCTGTATGTAAGTGATAAGATTCAAGTAAAATACCTATTACACACAGTCAAATCTTGTACAGTAAGTGTAGATTCTAGGAGGACTGTTAAGCAGTAGTGTTTTTCAGTCAAATGTCTGAGTGAGTAAGAGATTAAGGATCCTATTTTGGCACCAAAATCTGCTGTGAGTGGCTATCAAACTGCTACRCTAAAAACCTGAGTTTTAAGATCAATAAGACCACCTTACATCTTCTACATATTAATTTCTAAATTCTTGCTAACCAAAAAATGCCATCTAGTAATTAGGATTCAGYATTTTTCAGTATTAATGGTGAGCTACATCACTAATGAAGCCTTTCACTTGATTTAGTACATTATGAAGTTTGTGAGAAAAGAGTTGGGGACATACAATGATCAAATGTATGGAGGAACTGTACATGTAGTTGCTTTTGTTCTAAGTGACCRTGGGATTTTCTCTCCACTTTATCACCATGCGTTGGTCTCAATATTTTGTCCCTTGCTGTTTTGCCATCCTTTGTAAGAATCTATACACAAATTGAATCAAAAATACAATATTATTTTTTTTATTCCTTTTTATTCAACTAGGTTTTCCCTCCTGCTGCTAGAACCTGGAGAAATATATTTTGAAGATTTTAGTGTATTTTATTATCCTTATAATGTACCAGAAGAAGAAGCTATTAAAAGGTAAGTTGATTTAGATTCATCTCTCTTGCCACCTTGGTATATCCTTGAGCTCATTTGTAGCTGAAGGGCTTGAATAATGGCTGGTCATTGGACAAT
>NW_022261336.1:76893-98241 GCF_009602425.1 Actinia tenebrosa | reverse complement strand
GTTTGGAATGGATGATGTTGTAGAGTGCACTATGCTATTTAGGAAGGCACTGTGGTTTGGAATGGATGATGTTGTAGAGCGCACTATATCATGAAGGAAGGCACTGCAGCGGTGGTTTGGAATGGATGATGTTGTAGAGCGCACTATGCCATGTAGTAAGGAAATGCAGCGGTGGTTTGGAATGATTTGTGTTGTAGAGTACGCTATACCATGTAGGAAGGCACTGTGGTTTGGAATGGATAGTGTTGTAGAGTACACTATACCTAGGCTCTTTAGCAATAATTTAGCTCATTATAGAGACTTTTAGTTGACTCAAAATGAAGAGTATTCAAAAAACTAAGCCGAAGATTGAAACTTTGTTAATTTTCTTGAAAAGAGCCTGGGTCCAAGTGTGTTCCCATGGCAACACCACCAAACATACATCAAACTGATTGTTTTATTCTGCACTATAACCAACATAAGTTTAAGTCGTTTTGGTCTCAGATATTTTCAATATGATAATTGGACTTTTCACTAGATCGCTGCCATAAGTGACGTCATAATTTTGTAATTTCTGTATATTGAATATCCCAGCAACGAAATGAAAGTAGAGGCCATTCTTATTTATTTTAGGAGGGCTTTCAAATCGAGAAGTAATCCTGGAAGGCTTATAAGCACTTTAAAGAAACGTAATATTCTTATCTTCAATCGAATTTGAATCATATTCAAAGTAGATTTCATTGCACTGAGACAGACTATACAGAAAGTGATATCTAGTTTATATTAACTGCTATCACAGTTTTCTTGCATGGCAGGTGCTAGGAAAACATCAAAATAATAATGGTAATAGAAAAAATAAATCGAAAATCGGTTAAGTTTATCAGTCGATAACCTGGAAGGAGATACCTTCGAGTGCTAACTAACTGAATATCTTTTATATACATATTACTAAACCGTTTATTTGACATAACTTATACTATGTGATCAGGCCAGTATGCGATTTATTTTTTGCACCTTTGTTGTACTTCGACTGCACGACTGATAACTTTCAAACATATTAACAAAGGCATTCCATGGTGCCCCCCTAATGGAATAAAAAAAGCTAACCTATAAGTTAACGTTCTAAGAGTTTATTGGTTATTGAAATTTGAAGCCTGGTACAAGTTATATTACAAGTTAAGCCGGTCTTGTTTTATTGTACACTTTACTGCACATAAAGCACATATTTGATATTGTTTAAGTTCACACGGTACAGCGCTCTTGGGCAATTATCAGACGAAGAAATCGATATAGGAATCAAAAGTAAAAAGTGAAATATATAAACATTTATCCCACACCATAGAAAATACAGCCAATCGATTTTATGCTTTCAGGATGCTGTCTCTGATTTACATGCGCTCACATGGGGTCCCACAGCGGTCCATTTTGGGTCCTTTGCTGTTTACTATCTATGTGACTGATTCCACAAAGGGGTGTTTCAGTTTTATAGCAATGAACGTACATGTACAGAAGATGACTCGCTTCACTAGATCTCACAAAAGAGTTGGGAGGGTCCATGCAAGCCACGGAAACACCCCTGGATCCGACACTGCAACCGAACTGCACGAAAGCCGCTTTGTTCTACCTTTTCGACGTCACCTCTTTTCCTCCATCAGGCATTGCGGTGTTACCACCTTTAATATATTGTGTATTTTCAATAAATTCTTGTGGCGTACTATAGGAAATCCACTTCTCACTTGTAGTTTATTTAGTCAAATAAACACTCAAAACCATTAAAAATTCCTCTTCAGCCCGACCCCCAATCTCCCCGCACGCGCGCCTCTAAATCCCGCTGACCCTTGAACCGTGGACTCTAAGTGTTTGTACGATGGCGGCTTTTACGAAGTTGTAGGTAAAGAGCGATGGAATTTGTCTTTTTTTGAGCTTGAAAAAAGAGTTTATCCGGTAAGTTACTAATGAATTATGCCTATGTTTGAAACCTTTTTTCAATATTTTCGGAATTTTAAGGGAAATACGATGTTTTGTTCTTGTAACTTATGGTTTATTTTGACAACCACTCATATCACATGAACTTCACACAAGAAGGTTAGATTTCTCTTAATTTGATTCGTTTGACTTTGAAGAGAGGTTTTGAAGCTCAGTGTTTAATTTTTGCCAATTGGGGCGTTTGTGTACGGAAAGCATTGTGAATTTTGCAGTTAATGAATATTTTGGAAGAGTTCAATCAGCTGTTTTGACAGCCATTGTCTGGGTGTTGTTAATTATTCTCGTCATTAAAAAATCTTAATTGGTATTAAAATTTCCTCTTCATGTAAATTATTCAATGATAAATGAAATTATAGCTATTGAATTCCTTATGTGCTCGTTAATAATGTTACTTGGCAACACACTACAATTGTTGTGTTATTAAGTTGCCCATATGACTTGACTGATTTAGAAGAACCTTAAACGCAGTGTAAAAATGTTTGTAACGATATTTCTGTTTTGGACAACAGTTCTTTGTCCGAGTAAAAGAGGGAGGCAGTGGATCCAGAAATTACATTACAAAGGTTTTACTACCAGGAATGTGAGGAAAAGGTGCTTCCCCACCCCTGAATTCGCCCCTGGAGTGAAGATTTAGGCTGAAATAGGAGGATGACGTTAACTCTATTATCAGGTCCACTAAAATTGCTACTGCAAATACTGCACTCTTGCCAGTGCTGTGCAGTTCAACTTGGGGTTGCTGATTTGATTCTTGACTGGATCACTGCGAGTTGACTTAGTAACAAGGGAGTTAAGAGTAATATATCATAAATATTGAATGTATGGTAGTGAATGTTTGTTAATGTCAATAAGCAAAATTGAAAACAGGTATTCATACTGAATTTGCTCACACACTATGTTTATTAATTTAGCATAATATTAATATTTAAAAAGCCTTCGCCAACACAAGTGAAGCAATGCATCAAGATTATGAAAATGCATTTTTCAGTCCTATTTCACACAAAAAATGCTTGATTCATAATCCTAATATGCAGAAATCCCCATCTCCTATGATTGGTGTCTATTGGTGTCTATTCTGTGATCTATTTAATTTATCTACATTAATTTTTAAATCCTACCCCTATCCCTTATTTCACAATATTTAGCAATTATTCCCCAAAGGCAAGTGAATATCGGGGAATATTTACTGAGACGCAAGTCTTCAAGCGGCGAGGTAAATTATCCCAGATATTCTCTGAGCCTGAGGCCAAGAGGCGATCCAGGGGGGCAAAGGGGGCTAAAGCCCCCCTTCAGCAGAAAAAAAAGCAAAACAAAACTGAAGAATTAGATCCTTTTTTTTATTTTTTTCCATCGTGTTTACAGAAGAAACTCAATTAGCCCCCCCCCCCCCCCCACAAAAACATTTTTAGCTGGATCTGTCCTTGGAGGCAAATAATTGTTTTAGTATTTTTGACATAAGTGAATTTAATGAATAATAGAAAGATAGTTTTTTTGTAATTTCAAACTTCATTTATCTCTGCAAGTGGCACAAATCCACAGACGAGTGTGCACGAGTAATATTCACCTGTTGGTGTGAATATAGAAGCATAAGACATAAATTGTGACCAATGAGTGCACTGGATTTATTATTATTCACTTGCGTAAAAATACTTATAATACAGATTAACAATTATAATACAGATCGATGAACAAATAGAAAATGAGTGTGCACTCTGTGTGCAGCTATAAAGCATGCAAGGGTTGGAAAAAAGGAAAAGAGTGTTAGAAAAGGTTTGACACATACTATAGCTTTTATCATCATTATATGATACCCATACAGCTGTTATCTAAAAGTGGTTGTTCTCTTGATGGCAACTGCCTTCATACCAGTTTTATATGACATCTTTCTGATGCTATCATCATCACTGTATGACACCCATACAGCTGGTATCTAAAAGTGGTTGTTCTCTTGATGGCAACTGTCTTCATACCAGTTTCATGTGACATCTTTCTGATGCTATCATCATCACAGTATGACACCCATACAGCTATTATCTAAACGTGGTTGTCCTCTTGATGGCAACTGTCTTCATACCAGTTTCATGTGACATCTTTCTGATGCTATCATCATCACTGTGTGACACTGCATACAGCTGTTATCTAAAAGTGGTTGTTCTCTTGATGGCAACTGTCTTCATACCAGTTTCATGTGACATCTTTCTGATGCTATCATCATTACTGTAGGACACCCATACAGCTGTTATCTAAAATTGGTTGTTCTCTTGATGGCAACTTTCTTCATACCATTATAATTATCGACCCACATAAGGTGGCATGAGGCGAAGCTCTATTACCGGTCCAGAGGTATTCTATAATCGTAATAGTTTCGATGGATGTCTTGTTGTCTAGAGGATCGTCTAAGAAAGGATTTATCCAATGCTTTTCTAAAATCCTTTTTTTTCAATACATAAGCTATTGGATTGATAAAGGAGTTTAATGTCTGTAGTAAAAACAAGGAACATGAAATATTTGGAAATCTAGATGCAACATTATAGGAGTATAGAAGTGGGCATTATACTGGTAGGTTATTGCATGTAATATGATAAATGGCGTCCATGTTATCACGGACAGGATAGTCACTATGAATAACCTTGTCGTTAAATCACGTTCACGCTTCTGGACCAGTGTTCTTACCAGGAATTTCTTTTAGGGGGTCAAAGGGCCCACCAATCCGAAATTTAGGGGCCATTTAGAAAACTGGATGGGCCAAAATCTTAAAACGAATAATAATGTTTTTAGCCAGTAACTCTGTTGCAAATCTACAACAATGTAAGACAGTTTTATTAGTAATGACAACACAATAAAATTTCGCTCGGCAGCCATACTTGGGCCATCAATAAACAAGGGCAGTTAACACAGACTAATCCCAGACATCTTGGCGATGGCGGCTATGTTTGATTCATGGCGTTTCATGTGGACTTTCACCTTGTTTATCGACAATAATATAATGCGACTTTTATTATTTCAAAAGTACTCTAAATCTTTTAAAACTATCAGGAAGTATTCTTTGGATAATTCATGCGCCCTTGGGGGCACATAGATTTGACATTTGTGCGCCATTTCTGATTTTTATGCGTGAATCCCGCAATGGCGCGGCCTGGTAAGAACGCTATGAGTCAGTGGACCATATGTAAAGCTGCAGGTCCTTGATGTTTACTAAGGTTGTTTTTGGCTTTCACTTTGAGAAAAATGAATAAGTAGGATAGGAATATTGTGATGATGGATGTACATGTAATGATCGAATCCAAAATATGTACGTAAAAATGCTGGAATTCATTTTCGATCAGATTAAAAAGCAACAATACAAGGGCTACCAAGGCCCATGTTTTGAATAAGACGATAGCTTATACTTTTGGCTCCTAAGCGTCTATGTCTGAATGGAAAGAACAGTAAGTACAGAAGCAGCCAATGAAAATTTAACTGCCCTGCTATATTAAAGAAGACCATCCAATGAGTTTTCCACTCAATCGGGAGATCTTCACATAAGAGTTACAACCAATCAGGGACTGAAAAACCGCCGTACTTCATATCAGCCACTGCTATGCGGTTGATTAGGCAGTATGCCCTACGACGACAAAGATGTTTGTCAAGGATGAATGTGATAATGGTGATTAGATTCAAAAGCACTGCCATAAACCCAATGTGGAGAATGCTGTCAGCCATACAATGATCACAGAGTGCTCTGGGTGTACCATTACATCGCCTTCAATTCGTTTAATGAACTCGGTGTGGGGGGAGTACCTCTTTCGAACAATTCTTTCATTCAATAATTTTCGCGGATCAACTGTCTCTTACATCAAACAAACCCCAACAAAAATGATATGCTAAATTTCTTTATTACGTCAAGCAATCTCTACATGCACATATTATTACTGTAGCGAATACCTTACAATATATCCCAAGCTGAAAATCCATCCTGAATTTCCAAAAGAAAAAAAATCCTTTCATTGTTAGAATAGGGTTTTCTGTTTTATGCTGACTACCATTTCTCGAATGATTTCTGCCTTTTTGCTTTTGTTTTTTGTTTTTGTTTTTGTATTATAACTGTAAGCCAAAATAATTTTCAAAGTAGTTTACCGGTGTATTTGTTGCTATTCTAAAATAAGCCTTTTGTCATATCCACTATTTTAATTTGTTTTTCTTTTCTTTTACAGGTTAACGTAAGCCAAGCAAATCGCAATAAGAGAAACAATCAAACCAGGACCACTGAATGGACTCGAGTTTTTCACCAGCTGAATGGGAGTTTCTCGTTTTAGCCTCTTCAATGGCAATACTTTCTTATGGTTGCAGTTTACACACGTGGGACAGATGCTGCAGATGCTGATGTCTTTGAGTTTATCTGCCATGTATAGTACTTGGGCACGGTTTTCTGGAATTGAAAAATCTCCATTAGTTTTAATCCACTTATAATCAAGAGCAAAAACAGGAGATATGGCTGAGTGATAATAGTGAAAGGAGAACAGTGCACATGATGGTGATGACTTGGATAAGATCAGGTCAGTAGTTATGATAGCAGTAATGGAAAACATTTCGTATGACTGTCAAACTGTACGCGCACCGTCACGGCACAGTATTGGCGACATCCGTTAAACATATCACAGGCCACGAAGTCACGATATGGTCACAGCACACAGAACAACATGCCTGTACTGGGGGCTTTTTTCATTCATACAAAATTTGCGCAAATAATGATGACAGAATAGACACTGATGAGGTTGTGACCGTCCATGAGTATATGACCTAACAGAATATCTACGAGTGGAGCAAGTTTGTTTTGCTCGTTACTTACCAGGGTTGTAATAGTCGTATACCACTGCTGGGACGGGCTGGCCTTTACCTACAGCATGTGTTCGCTCAAAACCAATTTTGACGCAAGTGGCGTTGCCTTTCTCGAACTGTCGAATAGATTACTTAAACTCAGTTCCATCAAGACTTTTAAACTCATAATAGTACTTATGATAATTACACGACCATTACGCTCAAAGTCGTCTGGATTTTGGCATTACGTCAATCAAGAACTCTCTCTGCGTATTGCAACAATGAAAACTCTTCTTGGCCATATTAAAGTGCGGTAACAAGTTTGAGCAAGCGGTCGCACAACATTGTGACTTTGTAGACAAAGATTTCTTGTATTACACAAATTTTCGTTGCGCAAAGAAAAGTATCTACTCTGCTTAATAATGAAAATCGTTGCACGGAGGATGGGAATTCAAGAAAAGAAATCGCATTTGCGCGTAAAGATTGAGCGACTGATTGCTCAACTGTGTTGACCATACCTTTGCACCTATATCGGCATTTAACTAACCAYAGAATATTCGTAATAGTTGTAAAAATGGTGCAAAAAGTCTTACTCCAATGAGGTACAGGTACCACGTTCAAAGGCATTAGGGACATGGTCATAAAGTAAGGGGGGGGGGGTTAAACTGGATTTGAAGGAGCTCTTTTTTGCTGGCCCAGTATAAAACGAGGTCGAAAAAAGGATGTCTCGCCCCCTCTCCCACCCTACAGTTTCCATCCAAGAAATGAAAAATGACCCACCCCAAATTTACAATTTTATAAACATCCCGCTCTTTTAAGAAGTTCAAAATTTACTTTATGGTCAGTCCCTTAATGTTTATTGAATACCGTTTTTATTACACCGTGTTCATTTTGATTATATCACCTAATATTTTATGATGCAAAGATGAGAGGTCGGAAATTAATTTTTCCGAATTTAATTCCAAGGGCTTTCGCCCGGAATAACCTCGTTCCCAAGCACTACAACTTACCTATATTATCTTCTACTATTTTATGACTAATCTAATCTTTCATTTTTTTCTCTCGTTCTAATTCGCCTTTTTCTTCACAGGAAGTATTTTTGTTTCTCATACTGATGAAAAGAAGAGGCTCCTCAGAATTTTGCCATCAAAAGGGGGATCATTTATGTAAGTTAAATTATATCAAAAACATCTGTACCAACCTTATCAAAGTACAAAATAAGCTTCTTGTCTTCAGACTCAGTTCTCTTGAGGAAAAGTCCCTTGTTACTTAACAGCTGTAACAAAGGAGAAAGAAAAAAGTACTATACTACTAGACTGGAAAATACACGAATACGCATCTTCCACGCTTGTAGCAGACGTTCTTGCTAGGTACCGCAAACCTCAAACCGCATTTAGATGTCAGGCTGCTGCTCATATATTCGCTCTGAATCATTTATGAATCTTTAATTTACCTTCTTCAAAACTTCCTTGTCAGGAGCGAATCCAGACGCGACTCCAATTTCCATGACAGCCATGTTGGAGGTTTCCTCTTTACCTAGATATTGTGCACATGCTTCGATCTCGATGTTGTCGTCTTCTTCTTTAAGCACCTTTGTTTGTGCAGAAAAGAAAGACAAGATAGCTAAAGAGTTGCTAGTTTCCATCGCGGCTTCGCGCGGAAATTAGGAATTGATGATCCGTTTGGAAATCTACTTTACCTAACGTGTTATGTTTTTTAGTCTTGACTTTCAAACATCATCACTTTTTTTGTGAAGTCGGGGAACGTCTGGGTGAGTGTAATCTTGAGAAAGACTGATATTGGCAATGACTGACGTTTTTCAGTCACCACCAAAAACAGCCTTTTCTCAAGACTACACTCACCCGGACGATCACACTTCACAACAAACTTCAACACCTGGGTTCAAACCAATTACTTTTATTATCACTTTTATGAAACCATGACACGATCGCAGGACCAAATCAGAGCATGCGCAACTCACAAATCAAATTGAAATTTTGCTATCATATATCAAACTCACCAGTCTGGTGTAGTAAAATTTAGATTTAAAAGCGTCTAATGAGTGCTAATTCTGGATCCAGACCCAGGTTAACTAGACTTTGGGCAAAAATACCTTAACAATGAAGTCAAAGTTGCTGTTGACTGGTTCCTTAGTGACGTGGTACCTTACTCCAATCTGTAGCATCCCAAAACCATGGCCATTAGCCGTGACTTTGATGTTTCCGGTGACCTTTGGAATCTGTTGATATACACACAACACCACAAAGTATTGGCTTGATAACCCAAAAATACATACTAAACTATATAGTAATCGATGGTAGAATCAGGGGCATAAGTCATGGGCGGATTTACGGGTGGGCCAAAGGGACTTCACCTCTCTTAATTTGGTTGGTGATAGAGGTTTCTCTAATGCCAAAGTTTTTCMCYCCCCCCCCCCCCCCATTTCTCTGATTCCTGGATCCGCTACTACAAGTTTATCATGTTGATGCATTTACTTCTTACCCTCGCATTGACGATTTCACGTGCATAACTCATTTCTCCCCTCCCTCTTCACCCCTCTTTACCCACACGAAAAATGTTTTGTACCTTTTCGTACATTGCTCCAAAACAAGGAGTTAGGGAGTGACCATTAGATAATTGAGGAGGGGTTTGAATAAATCCTAAAAAAATATCAAGCAAGCACTTCGCCTGCAAAAAAAATATCGCGCAACCTCTCCTTTAAGTTAAAGAAATATTGAGCAAACACACACACACACAAAAAAAAAAAAGAAAAAAGAATTCGTGAAGGGGTTGTTACACAAAAAGAAATATGGTGTAACTTAACTTCCTGCAACCCTCCCCCTCAATTATCTAATAGTCCATCCCTTAGAGCAGCAGTTTAGAACAATCTCCATGAGAGCAAATAAGAATAAGAATGAGCTCTTGTTACCGACTTACCACAACTTGCTGCAGTACCATCTCGTTGTTATTATCAACATTGAATGTCTTGCTAAACGTTTTATCCCCAGAATGAGTCAGTTCGACCTTGAAACTCTTTGATGGGGAATAGATGAAAGACGCAAAGTCTGACATGGCTTGGATACCAAGAACAGTGTCCTGGAAATAACGCACAAATACAAGTAAGCTATGAGATCAAAAATTATCTATGTGAACTAAGCATTGTTTGTCTTTGCGGATTTTGGTTCGCGCTCAAATCTCTAGTCAAAGACAATTCCTAAGAATAAAACAAACTTGGGTATATTTAGAGAAAAGTATTAATTGTGCGAGTCCATAATCATTTTTGCTTTAGATGCCAAAAAAAAAAAAAAAAAAATTCAAGATAGTCACACGCATGCGTCGTAGTTAACGGACCGTGCTGCCGTATTTTGGTTGGACGAAGTTTAGTTTCGCGCGCGCTGGTATTGGTTCGACAGATATCTTAATTTCCGTTCTGTAATCGTGCAATTTTGCGTGACATTTTGTAGTCACGCAATTCCTTTCTCGCAAGGTTTCAATCAAGCTAAAATTCTATAAATACCTGAGTAGAAGAGTATCCACCCAGTGCGTTTCTCTGCTGTGAGAGCCATCGCACCACAGGGAGCCCATTTACAAGATCTTTATCGAGGCTGAGCGCCAATAGAGTATATGCAGTGATCTCAACATCTGCTGAGCGTGGTCTATAGTAAGGAATGAATGGAGTGGCTCTGCCAGGATCTGGTTTTTCATTTGACCAATACATTGTTCCGGCTGAAAATACGAGAAAAACAATTTACATTGACGGTTTCTGATCGAGTTCTCATTTTATTGTAACTTCAAATATGACGATTTATTCCTTTGAACCATGCGAAGCCGTTCGAGCAGACTGTTTAAAGACAGTTGCTTACTGGAATAGTAAGTGTAATCTTGCATTGCGTGGCTGGTCTTTGAGAATTATGCGTTAAAAAATGCCTTTCTTTTCCTGTCTCTAAAGTACTAGCTTAGAATGTTAACTGAAAGATCGCGCCCAATACTTAATATTGATTAGATATCAGAAGTATTGCGATGTTATTAAATTCGGATATTAATTGTTAGAAGCTATGGTCTTTCTTATAAAGTCGGTATTTTAATGCAATTCCAGTTTTTCCTTTAGTGTTAGTAGTTTAAGGTTAGGACTGATTTTGGATGAAATATTGCGCGCATTGTCGCACCATGTTTCCTAATGTGCTATTCCCTACTTATAACTGTAAGATAAAATCCCATGAATTTACTGTTGATAATGGCTGGAAAACTCATTACAAAGAATGATGTGATAAAGCGCAAAGCTTCCTAATTTGATATCTTACCATTCCCATATTTTCATAGTAGTGTGTCCGTTAAAGCTTTGCCTTCAGAACTCCTTTATTTTTTTGTTTACTTTACGGTTATTACCTTTTCTAATTCGCATGGAAAGTAAGGCCGCACGAGCTTTCCAACTCATCCCACTTTCCACCAGTCTAAGAGCATAGGCTGTTATAGCCAATGAATACACGTCTTTGCTTTGGATGATTTTGTCCAAGTTACTTTCAAGGTAGCGCACGGCTTTTTCTTTAGCAACATTAATGACCTAAAAGCAATAGAATCAAAAAATATTTTTAACCGGTGAAAAAGTTTTACGTTTATTGGTTCCGTTCACACGCGGACTGAGCTATACGTACAAAAATTCGTACGCCTAGCCGTGCAAATTTAGATACGGCTCCGTGTATTACACGTATTTTTCATACAATTGAAGAGACGGTTCCGTGTAAAAGGTACGTACAGGTCAAATCTTTGACCGGTCAAGAATTCGCTCGGTACCATCGTGTAAATGCAGCCTTACCATTCTTTTCACTGCTACGCGCTGATCACGACAACAGTCGCAACAGGGAAGTAGGGCAATACACTGCCGCCAATCAGAGAATATAAAGGTACTAACCAATTTATTTGATTGACGGAAGTGTATTGCCTAATTTCATTGTCGCGACTGTTGTTTGATAAGCGCGTTGCAATGAAAAGAGTGATAGCTGTTAGCCTCATGATCTGAGAAGAGTATTCGTCCATGAATTGACGCGAAATATATTAAAGATGGCATAAAAACACTGACTTATCTAAGAACGAAATGCTGTGTTTAAGGATATAAGACTGAGATTTGGGCTATCCTACCTTCGTATCATTTCCAGCTTCAGCCAAAGCAATCGTCACAAAGGCAGTCAAGGAAACGTTCCCCTTCAAACCACCCTGAATAAGGAATTGCGCATACAAATCATCAATGTTCTCTGGCATGTTTAGAAAATAAGAGGTGCGCATATGACAGTAGATACTTAATGAGACCATTCTTTGTTGCCGCATTAAAAGATACTACATTGTGAGTAGAATATCATGGTTAAGATAGTCACGCAAGCTACACCGTCAAGGTACCGAATTGACGGCCCCAGTTATATAAATCACAGCGCGCGAGATTTCTGCTTATCCAATCAGGATGCTATGATGCGGCATCAGGACGGTCACGCAACGACACATCCTTGCCGGGTTGTCATCAAATTCTTGCATATGGCAGAATGCATATGATTTCGATTGAGCAAAATATTTACGTGAGCAAAACGCAATGCAGTGCTGTATTTCCTGTAAGTACCTGTAGAGATCCGCCATGCAAGACAGGGCCAACTGTAGGGAAAGATCCATCCTTATTTTGCTTACGAGCGATCCATCCTAAACTTTGACTGAGAGACCTAGGATCGATGTAGATATATTCCCTAGCCTGTGCGAAAGACTTGACAACGAAGGCAGTCAACCTAGAGGAGAAATACATAGATAAACGCCAATACTATTTGCTAAGGTTTTGCGCAAGTAAAAATGGAAGGTTTACACATAGTGGGGATCCCCCTCTATTAACTATGGTTTCCATTCGTTTGCAGCGGCATACGCCGTGTTATACCGATTTTCCTYGCGACAAACTAGATTGTGGTGGGTATCAATCAAGGGGCTTACATGAAACTATAAGCACTTGTCTTTTAAAAGTTTGTTTCCCTTTTTGTTATGGAAGTGCCTTAATTATTGGCGTCCATAAGGGGACACTTTACATCTATTTGACAAAGTCAAACATTGAGGTGGATAGTGATAAATAAGAAAGGAATTGCCATATTTTTGACACATAACTGATGTTTATTACTTACCACATGCTTCCCTCAGGATCAATTCTCCCAAAGGCGCTGTATGAGCCATCAGAGTGTCGATAAGACTGCTGTCTCTGATACCCTAAACAAGAGAAAAACAATATAACATGTAAGCTGGCACCTTTAAGCATTTTTTTGGATCTATGATTTTGGTCAAAGCATGGTGCTGTAGGCCCGGGGGTGGTCATCATGAGTTAAGTTTAGAGTAATGGATTACAATTTAGTGTAACTTTGAGTGCTGTTCAGCTAACTGAAATTTAACAAATAAAACAGCTTTTTCCGTGCTCCGTTCAATAATAAAGCACGCAGGAAAGGACATAAGCACAAAGAAGTGTAAGGAGAAGCACGAGCCGTAGGCGTTTTATTATATAGCCACTTATTCTATTTCGGTATTGAGTTTATTTACGCTAAAAAGAAAAAGGGTCGCAGGATCTAGCTGCACTTCGCACGCACGGATGGCGGCAGCACTGTGCTCCGTTCACTAATAAAGCACAGTTTTCGACCAGTCAAATATATAGAACTGGAAAGTGTAAATATTCGAGCACACAAAACAAAATATTCTTCTTTGTGTTACTCTTATATGATTATAAAGAAAAGAACTATACTGATTCTTCCCTACCCTTTAGTAATACAGTGGATCAATCAATTGAAGAAAATCCAACCACTTTTAGGTCCCTAACTCAATGTTTTCAGCATTGATTCTGAGTGAAGAGTCGAACGGCACAATTTTTATATATGATATGAGTGATGCATCTTGGAGAAATCAAGGTTTATGTCTACTGTACCTTGTTCCATGAATATCTCCGCCTTGTTTTTGATTTCCTTGGTGACTTTATTCACTATAGTCAGGTACTTTAGGATGAAGATATTCGGGGCAAATCTCAACATGTTCTGCTCACCACAGCCATAGGGCATGCGCAGTAGATCTCCAAGATTGTTGAAAGATGATCCCAATATGTCACCTATCATTAGTTGATATGCCAATTAATTTAATCTAGTCATTCGCGCCATTATTTTCCCTTTTTTTAACTGCAAAATTTGACTGCCCTCCCCCTCCTCTACTCACCCCTTCCCCACTCACCCTTCCCCTACTTACCCCTCCCCCTTCCCTACTCACCCCTCCCCTACTCACCCATCCAAACACAAGCCTACATCTCGGCGAAAAATTTTCTAACTCTACCTGATTTCCATGTTCAATATAATTGCAGTTCGTTTCACCAAACATACCCTATAACCGGATGCCCATTCAGTTTCATACCCCCTTCGTCCCATTACACGAAGGCTTCAAAACATTTTCAAAATAGGTTAGGGGGTATTTTCATCAATAGTTCATTTAAGATCTGTTGGGTGGGGCAGAAGAGGGGGATGGAAATTAGGTTTTAAAACTGGTTTACTTATTTATTAAATTTATTTATCCCAATGTTTAGCAATACTAACCAAGGCGAACCACGCCTGGAGTTTTGTGTGCCCATACAGTTTGGATTCAATCCACCTGCCCTCTCCCACCCCCCCNCTCCCCCCTCCCTCCCAATTCCAATTAAGAATTTCGGGATCTATCATTTGTTTTACTCACCGATGAGCGATGCCTTCACGTAGGACGATCCTGGTACAGTAGTGTTTGGCAATGCCACCTCTAGAGTCTTTGTGAAAGAGGATGCTAAAGTATTCAGAGTAGATTAATATTAACAACGATTAATACAGGAGAGCATGGGAGATTATAGGCGGGATTATAGGTCTGACTATCGCGGAACTGGGTTTGATTCCTAGACACGATTAGAGTTTGTTGCTTTATGAAGTGAGTAGAAAAAAGTAACAGCATCTGTAAATTGTAGTCAAAAAAGTAAGAATTATAAATAGTTTCCTCCGGTAGAAGAATGTAAGGGTTACAAGTTTCTTCTAAAATTCGAATAGCGCATGTCCTTGAAGCTTTCACTTACTTGTATTCAAGTCAATCAACAGGCTGTAAGAGTATTCTTGTGGTATACCTTCAGGCTGTAGCAACAAATCAGAGTATCGCTGTTTTAGCTAAGAGTAACACACATGCATCGTAAATGATAGCGCTGTTGAGCTTCACGTCTTTCATCCCTAAATGGTCATTTTATATATGATATAAAGTTTTTGAAACTCAAGAAAAGGCCTCAAATACAAACATTACATCTAGGTTTGGTCGGAATTTGCGTATTTTCATCTGATTCATTTGGCAATCGCCATTCGGCCGATTTGCATTTTCCTTTTATCCCATACAAAATCATGGTCAACAGTTTTACACAGCTTCATTCCTATTGGATTGCATACCATAATTCCGTGAAAAAGTTAACTAAAACAATTGTACAAATTAGTGCAAAGTCTTGTACGTCTACGGTCTACTGAAGGTCTACTGAACTTACTAATTTGTGCAACTGAATTACTTACAAAGTTTTTCACAGACATATGGTGTGCACTTTAAGCAATGCTGACAGTTGTTAGCCAACATTCCAAACATCTAAACTAGGATTCAGACAGAAGCCACTAAGACTTCTGATGGAATTATCTTAGTTGCGCAATCACGCTAATCAGTGTTTGACAACATTGCACTCAACTGCAATTTGATAGTTTAATAGTAACAAGCGGATAAGTCACAGTACCGACGTAATTTTGGTGTTTTGTTGTTGTTGTTGCTGTTGTTGTTGTTAAATATTTGAACTTCACGGGCAAAAGAGCAAGTCAAGAGTCTCAGTAATTAACTTAACTCAACGAAATGCCTGGCGATTCTGCATAAATACTACTTAGCAATTAGTCCTTTTGAGCCCGAATGGACTATGAGTCAAAAGCCTTTGAAGCCGAAATTGTTTTAGTTAAATCCAACTAGTCGGTCAAATATATAGATGCAAACAAGTCTTAAAGTCTTTTCGTTTCTAGTAGGCTATAACATATAGCTTAGTAGTAGCTCATCCAATCAGAATGCAGCATTGATAATGATAGACCACTGCAATTTTCGCGGTTACTAGTAGGCTATAACTTATAGCTTAGTAGTAACTCATCCAATCAGAACTCAACATTGATGATAGACNAATCAGAACTCAACATTGATGATAGACCACTGCAATTTTCGCGGTTACTAGTAGGCTATAACTTATAGCCTAGTAGTAGCTCATCCAATCAGAACGCAGCATTGGTGATAGACCACTAGCTGGATTTGACTAATGCATTGTATTGTGTGTTCAAGTCAATAACTTTCAACCCATATTCTCTGATATCTTTAATTCACAGTCTTACCTCCACCAAAAGGTTCCTCTTCACTGCATCAGCTGCAGCATAGGATTGAGCTTGCACCTCCAGAGGGACATTTCCCAGTGTCTTGGGGATGATAGGGAAGGCGATGGCTTTACCCTCACCAGCAGGTACGGTTATTACTTCTCTTATGTCTACTGAGTCTTGTTCATAGTTTTCTTTACCTCCACTAGCATTGATGGCTTTCCAGTCTTTGGACCCTTTGAATGTAACTGTTACCTAAAATTTAGGAAGAATCTTCAGTAAACGTGTTATCATTGCTTTCATTGCTCAAGCTGATTGCGAACAGTCTCCACAGGTTAATCGGTGTTAACCATTCCGAGGTCGAGGAAAAAACTGGGACGAGTTGGCATTTAAGTGAATTTTAGGGCGATTGTAGGGGAATAGATGCCATCTTGGAAATATGTCCCCTAAGACTGTCCCACAATACACTGCAATGCCAACTCGACCCAGTTTTTTCCTCGACCTCGTAATGCCTTATAGGCTAACGTCAATCAAAGATACATAAAGTCGAAAAATGCAAAGCCAATCTGGACAAAGAAACTTTGGTAACCCTCCGCCTAAGTAAGGCCCTGTTCTAAAGTTGATTTCATACTTTGGTCGGTCATGATTAAAGCAGAAAGACCGTAGACATAGAGAACCTTTGTATACTAGCTCCTACTAGCTTACAATACTGCCAACAAAAGTAAGAGGTTTAAAGTAAAAGAAAACAAGCAGGAAAATGCACTCCAGCTCACAGGTATACATGTGGTATTTTCCCTTACCTCCTGTGGCTGTTCTAAATAGTTGAAAATCAACGCTTTGATTGCGATTTCTTCTCCACGCACAACAGAATACGGCAAGTCCAATGAGATAAAGAATGGCTGGAAAACTTTGAGCTGAAAAACAAAACAAATAGAAACGACATTAGATTAGGATACTTAAACAAATACTCTTACCCTTCTGTTGGTCATGTTCCTTTACCCCCCCCCCCCCGTCTCTATAACCCCAGCCCTGTTAATTTAAACCTTATAGCAGTAAAACCAGGGGGGTGAGCATAGGAAGGCAGGAAACACAGCGTAACTGTTGTACAGACCTTTGCACTTATCAACATAATTTCATAGGGATGTCACATATTAGCCATTCCGAAGTAGGGGAAGAAATAGACGCCACATTGAAAATGTTAATACCATGAAACCATCTGACAATTCAGCGCAATGTCGACTTGACCAAGTTTTTTTGTCAACTCGGAGTGACTAGTAGTAAGGTTACGCGCAACTGTCACTGACTCAAACAAACAAGACCTCTTTTTTCCTCCTCCTTCGTCTCCGCTAATAGAGGCTTTACACCATCACGTGATGGCAGCCATGACAGCAGGCACAAAAATTGAATCTGGTCTCATCTGATTTACATGAGAAAGAATTCAGTCTCCCAGTGGAAAAAGACTCTATTGTTGTGCCTTCTGTCATGGCTGCCATCATGTGATGGTGCAAAGCCTCTCTATGTGGTTTTATTTATTACCTTTGGTTTTAACGCCCCAATACCGAATCCAGTCTTTGGAGAGATAGCAAAAGCACTAGCCACCCATGACGTGATGGTATCAGGTACCGTGGTAGATATCTGAGCCTCACCACTTGAACTAGCATCCAAAAAAAGAGAATATTTAGTAGGAAGATATCGTGCAAAGGCCCCTTGCAGCCAGTCGGCATGCACCTCAATTTGCAGGACATAATAATAGGTTTCCAATTTTCAGGAAATTGAAATTCTTTTGTTTTTCCTCCAAATTGAACTACTTTAACGTCACATGCAAGGGCTCTATTTGGAGGACAGAAAAATAGGTTTCCAATTCTCAGGAGATTGAAATTGTTTTGCTTTTTCCTCCGAAGTTAACTCCTTTGACGTCCTTTGACGTCTAATGCAAGGGGTCTTTTTGGAGAACATAACAATAGGCAAATTCAGAAGCTTTGACGTAACATTTGCAAGGGGTCTATTCTATAATTCTATTTTCTATTGTTTCTGCATTTTTGACAAGCTTCGGGGTTGTTTTTTCTTTTATCATAAAACGAGCTGCTTGAATCCTAATAATCTAATAGTGTAATATTCAATTAACATTATCATAATGACGTCAGTTGTAAGGAATCTATTTATTACTTTAGGGACACTGAAAATTCCTAAAAACCTTCGATAAACGAAATTTTGACTTTAAAAAAATTGAGGATGCTGTTGATGTTATCAAAAAAAGGTTAATATTTCTCTTACAAACCTTGCATTTACGTCGGCCCACAACCAAGTCTCGGGGAAGAACGAACGAATCTTAGTGACAGAGGCAAGTTTTTGATTGCGCCTGCTGGATCCAACAGAAAATTCTCCCTCTTCTACCATTCTAAATGCTCCTCCTCCTCCTCCTCCTCCGAATGAGTTTATACCATGGCCTTTAAAACACGTGGAATAATATTAGCTTGAAGAACCACAAAATTCAGGCTTGGTATGCAACATGCAACAAAACCTTCGCGAACATTTTTTGAAATAGCTATATATGGTGTATGATTAGAACGAAGAGTAATAGAGTTTTTCACGGCTACTAAAAATAGATATTGCAAAGCCTTCTGGGATTTGATATGCGGACGAACTTTACTGGTTTTGAGGTTACTTGGAAGAGAAGATTAATAACAGTCAGAAAAAAATTTCACACTTTTTCCACGAATTGGAAACAACAAGAGTACAAAACATTGTTGCAGCATGTGTGCATGTGCGCTGGTCTTGGCTTGTCTGTATTCCAATCCAATGATACACAATCRTGATGTCATCCATGGAAAATACTATTGACGCATTTATTGCATGCTATTGGGTTCTCTTTATGTAAAAAAAGCATGTTAAAAAGATGTTACTGAATATTTATACTGAGAATTGGATCAGTTTATTTCATTGGTGATCCTCATTCCATCCGTCCAACCATGCTTTCATTTAACAGATCAAAAACAGTTTTCCGTGTTTGATACTCTGATCAAAACACGCGGGATGTTGGGAGAACACTAGAGGAGCGTAGGAAACCACGACGCGTAGCGGAGTGGTTTCCAGCTTCCCGACAGATTAAAAATGACGGTAGCGTGTTTTGATACTCTCATCAAACATGGTTTTCGACCAATCATAGCGCGCGTAGTATCCCAATTATTTTATAATTCCAGATCAGATCATTCTGTCACTCCTTCACTCAGTTAGTTGGTCAGTATAGGTCAGTTGACAGTCGATTGGGTGGTCATTAAGACATTATCACATTAAGACAAGCAGTCACTATAACCTCAATCAATATCGTAATCACCAACTTTAAAAAAAAACTAGCCAATGTTTGCTTACCATAATAAGGATAATAGTGTGAGGCTCGGTGCACCAGACAATCGGTAAAGGTTATAAGACCTGAATTCTATAAAGAAATCAAATAACATATGAAAGACTGTGCCTAAGTCTGAGTAAATGAGTCTGTAATCAAGAAACGCAGCGGTAATTTAGAACTCGAAACTGGACTATTTAATACAGTTCAGTTGTAAAGCTTCTCCATTTAATGAAGGGTGTCTTGAATAGACTGAGGTTTATTTTACGGTATCTATGGGGAAGAAATGAGGGCTGTCCATTTGATGAAGGGTGTCTGCTGAATAGAATTTAATTGTTTTACAGTAAATATGGAAAGAAAATTTAGGGGCTGTGCAACTAGCTGTCCCTGTAATAACAGAGGTTTGTCTTACAGTAAATAGGGAAGAAAGTTATGGATCATACAACTAGTTTGCCTTGAATTAAGGGATATCCGCTGAACAGAGGTTTGCTTTACAGTAAATAGGGAAGAAAGTTATGGATTGTGCAACTAGCTGTCTGTGTAATAAGGGGTATCTGCTGAACAGATGTTTGTTTACAGTAAACTATGGAAAGAAAATTAACCATGCAACTAGCTGTCCAGGCCTGCTTAATAAAGGTATTACTGTATCCCATTAAACACCTGCAGGTGAACTTGGACTCGTATGTTTGATACTTTACCCGAAATATTGTATAAGCATCGCGACCATTAACGTGGAAGGCTGCACCTGTGGTACCTCGTGGATGCCAATCCCAATCCCACCAAGGATACCAACCAGATCCACTGACAAACGACTGTAGATCATTCAATATCTGAATGACAAATATAGCATTGACGGTTAAAGTGGTGACGCAGGGTTGGGCGAATGATGTGAAGACTGGTTTTGTGACAGCCTTATGTGCCTCTTGGGGGTGAGGATGATGATGATGATGAAGGTGATGATGATGATGACGGTGATGATGATGATGATGGTGATGATGATGATGATACTAAACGGAAACTGTTCACATACGGCAACTATGTTGGCTATTTGTGAAGACGTCACGATGATGATTGTACTCATGATAATGATAATAACAAAAACCAAAGTAAAATGAGTGATGAAAAATAAAATCTTAAATTATTCAATCGTATGGAAATGAACTTCCAGGTCCAAAAGGAAAAGATGCCAATAAAGATTTTCTAATGTGTTCTTCATGACAGGATTTTTTGTCCAAAGATTTAATATTCTCAGGCGGAAGTTAAATCACTGAGAACTTTTTTCACCTTATTTTAGCGGCTTTTGTGAGCAGTCAGACTCAGAAATACTTCAGAACTAAAAAGCTCCATAGGTTTGTTGGGGTTGATTATGTTATCAATGGGGACGTTCCCATAGGGCAACCATGTTGGCTATGGCAATAGGGAATAAATTTCAAGATAAAATAGTTCTTTTGTTAATCATAACTCACCTCACTGCGACTAATGTCATTGTCTTTATTCAACAGCAAAACACTTTTGTCTATTGCAAGGAAAGCCACCTGCGAACCTGGTGTGGCTCTAGCCATCAGTTGGACCTTGTCTCCTGGACGTGAAGACTCCTTGTTAAACTCAACGTTGACCTAAATGACATCAAGACAGAGACGATGTCAGGAAATGTGAAAGGTAATTGACATGGGTCATATATTAGATACTGTAAAATCAAAGTTATTTCCCAACCTCTGTTATTTGTCCTCCTGGTTATACGGCCAATGTAGTCAGTCACCCATGACATTTAGTCATTCATCCATCCATCCATCCATCCATCCATCCATCCATCCATCCATCCGTCCGTCCATCCATCCATCCATCCATCCATCCATCCATCCATCC